>MU399602.1:0-249458 GCA_022578875.1 Hypoxylon crocopeplum | reverse complement strand
CCCAACAACCCCACCTCCACACACCTCCTCCGCTCAACCACCCCACGCCCCCCCCTCCAAGCTCCCCGCCGCCGCGTCGCAACACGCGCATCCCCCACCTCCCGCCACTCCACCCCCCCCACCCCCCCCCCGGCCCCCCCCCCGCCCCCCCCCCGGCCCCCCCCCGTTCCATATATCTTGGATTACTCGATATTCAAGTTCTATCAACTCAAGTCGGGACCCTCGACATGTCAGTCAAACAAATCATTTTGGGGTTTTAAAGCAGTCAAATATGAGCCGGTTCGGTTTATTTGACTGACTTGACTTGTTCTAAGTGCGGAGTTATAAGTTATAAGTCTACACACTGACGCAGTGATGTACCACAGATGTCTCTGATTAACAAAGACTACCTAAGGCACCTCCGGCTAGCTAAATAGGTACCTAGGTAACGAAGGAGTGTACGCCATTCGCCGCTTTAGTCCTTTCGTTTGATTCTGATCTGTGTGTTCACAGCAGGCACCATGATGTTCCCTAAAGCCATCCTTTTGGCCGGACCGCCGACTAACTCGACATCATAATGCAGGACAAGGTATGCCAAGGCCTGCTTCATGACTTGTACGGCAAACCACCGTCCGGGGCATGCGTGTCTTCCGTAGCTAAAGGGCAAAAATGTTGGTGTTGTCGTTACTGTGAGTTCTCTTTCTCCAATGGCTTCCTTCGCATTCTCAAACTGCCGGGAGAAGCGGAATGCGTCATACCGTAGTGGGTTTTCGTAGTTATCCGGGTCCAGATGAATATTTTGCGTTGGAAAAGTCATTCGGACGCCGGGCCCGACACGAAGTCCATTTCCGACATCAATCTCCCCGGTCACGACGTCGCGGAAGAGATTCGTAACAGATACGCCTGACATACGCATAGACTCCCGCAGGGCTGAGTCGATGCGAAACAGCGCGTTGACGTTCTCGCTTGCGGCGAGTCCGCTCTGCCGCGACGACACACGCCTGCATTCATCCTCAAGGCCCTCTAAGATGTCCGAGCAGTCCGGGCTGCCGAGGATGTCGAACACGCAGTGTGCGAAAACAAAGCAGATAGCGTATACGAGAGGGATGAGCAAACTGACTAAGCGTAGCGCAATGCGGTGAGGCTCGAGCTGACTGGATCCCTCTCTGGCAACAATTGGTATCATCCACTGAAGGAAGTCGTCCTAGAAGCAGCGGCAATCGATTTCTCAGTGTCTACTTCCTCAAGAAAAGGTAGGCAGGGGGCGAAGTTGCTCGGATGAAAAGGCACACTTACCGGACCAGCATTCTTGTCCGCTTCCCACAATCGAACCCGCTCCTCCACTACAGGTACGAGTATCTTCACAAATCGAGCCTGGTAATACTTCGCCCGTAATGCAACCAGTGGACCGAGGAGCCATCGTACCGCCAGTGGAATGCAGTTGATGATGGCACCACCGACGAGAAGCGCGGTCGCATATTGACGTGATGTTTCCAGCAGGTATTCATCGCGACACAGAGGCAAGCCGAAGAGTATGCGCTGAGACGAGCGAGCTATGACTCGGCCGCAAGCTTCCCAGCCATTGATCGTCTTCCACTCTTTCTTGACTCCCCAGATATCCTTGAAGGCTTCCCCAAGCTCCTCAGCTGTTGTAGGAGCAAGTCGGCTCATGTCACGGCTACTTTGCATTTTTCGCCGCACAACCTCGAATTGCAGAACATTGAGGTAGACATCAGGGTCCCCGACGACGTAGGGTAGTTGAATATTCTCGACTAGGCCATGCAGATTGATCCACTCGGCCTCGCTTGTCTTGTCTGGGCGCAATAGTAACGGTATCTGCGACGGCGGCAGGACCATTAGGGCGCCACTACGTACCCACGGCGTAGGCAGAGCAAAAGGCCGTCCTAAAGTTTGGTTGAACTTGAGATAGCCGTCATTGACTAGCTGAGGGACCGACGTGATGGGACAAGATCTGATGATTGTCTTAAAGGAAACCATCTTCTGCGCAAACGTGTCGCCGGCTACGTCTAGCTTGATCCATACTTTCGGTGAGCTTTGGCAGGCAGAAGCCTTCGCACCTAGTAAGCGCCAGACGGCGAGACCAATTCCAAGTACGGTGAAGAAGAAAAGGTATTGTGCCCAGGGAGTCATGATGATATAGTTGATGCTGTAAAGATTCAATGATGAGTTGACGGGATCAAGCAACACTGAATAAGAGCACTGCGCTCTGTCCTTTTGCTTAGTAGCTTTATTATCCTCGTCTTTGGTTTGGTATTTCCGCAATAATCTAGCTTTTCCCAGGCAACGCAGAGGATCCTGTAGCATGACCAATACTGCAGCTTCTGGGCAAGACTAGGGGGTCTCAAAACGGACGCGGAAATATCATGTACTCCTAATCACAGCTCCATGCAGACGCGGATCGGCCCTCGTCTAGTTCATGGATCACTTGAGCGGGGTTACCAGGGCCCGATTCATTCCGGCTAACTGCAGAATCACTTGCAGGTTTCTTGCAGGTTTCTTGCAGGTTTCTTGCAGGTGTGGTACCATGCACCGAACTTGATAACCCAGAGATACTTCTCAAACTCGTACTCGGTGATACTTTCTCACTGAGATAATTACACACTTATAACCGTTATGTAATTAAGGGGGCCTAGGACACAAGGGTAAAAGAATAGACATTGTTTTATTTGTAAAGGCTGTGCGATACTGCTGTTTGGTAGGTCACCTAATACTAACAATTGACAGTTTTGCAAGATTCAGTGAAGATCTCACGATGCAAGCAATTAAGGAACAGATCACTTTGATCGCTAATGAGAGCGATGCTGCCCGTCAGCAAGCGATGAGTACTCTCCAGGACCTACTCTTCTCGTTCGAAACTACCGAGGATACTATCCACAGATATGGGCACATGGTTAGTTAATTGCCACAAACTCTACACTCGCTCAAACTAAGCAACGAGTAGAATCTCCAAACTGCTATAGTCCAAGTTGGAATCAACTTGGGTCTCTTCAAGTACTTATCACAGCATGAAAAGCCCTTGACGGTCGACGAGATATCAGAGAAGTCTGGGACGGATCCTCAGTTGATGGGTAAGACACAATGTATGTAAACTCATACTCAAATCTGAATCTCACAATCGGCCTAGTTCGCTTCTTGAGATTTCTCGCTGCTGCGGGGGCAGTTCACGAGACCGGAAAAGACCAGTATGTGGCCAACCATGTCACACACAACCTCAGCGATAGAGCTGTCGAGGCTGGGATATCTCATTAGTACGTGTTACCTATGAGCTCCCCTTGATGAACACTTTACTTATATATAATCAGCTTCAGTACTGCGGCTCCGCCGGCTCAATCTCTTCCTGCCTTCCTAGAGCAGGTCGGGTACAGAAACCCGGTGACTGAAACTCACACGGCCTTCAAACTGGCCTTCGATACAGATTTGAATGCCTACGCCTGGTTCGGCCAAAACCCGGCACAGCTAAACCACTTCAATACTTACATGGCCCTCCGCCGGAAGCCCGATTCTACCTGGTTGTCTGTATATCCTGTCGCGGTGGAAGCCGCTGGTTGGCCATCCGAGAAGCCTCTATATGTCAACATCGGTGGCGGAGTTGGTCACCAGTGCGCGCAGTTTCGGGAGAAATATCCTAACCTACCTGGTCGCGTTGTGCTGCAGGATCTCCCGCACTCGGTGGCGCAGGCACTGCCAACACCGGGCGTCGAAAACATGGCGCATAACATGCTGGAGCCACAACCCGTAGTCGGTACGTTGTCACAAGTACCACCTTCCTAACTTCGTCTTGCTGGACTAGGCTGACTCTTATACCGTGGGCAAGGTGCCAAGTTCTACTATCTCCGTGCCGTGCTACACAATCACCCTCCTCACACGATCAGGCTGGTGCTTGAAAACATGAAAGCCGCCATGGGTCCTGAGTCCGTGCTGCTCATCGACGAAATGGTTTTCCCCGAGAGCGGAGTCAATTTCAACACCGCGTCTATTGATATGACTATGCTTTCGGTGTTTGCGAGCATGGAACGCACTGAAGCACAGTGGCGCCTGGTGTTTGAAGACGTGGGACTCGAGCTCGTACGCACGTACACTTATTACCAAAGGAATTACGAAAGCGTTATGGATGTGCGACTGCCGCGGGCCAAGTAGTATGTACAAGTGAGGATGGGTGTCACAAGGTAGTCATCATGACACTCATACGCGCGGCCAAGGATGTGTTGGTTCCGAGAGATAAGAAACGATTGGCTCACGGAGATTCAGAATCGATGCAAAGTCAGCCATGCGGATGCATTGGAGCCAATAGACGGAAATGGTAGCAAGGCCTGATGCCCCATGCCAGTAACATGCATTATGAGGCTTAGAGGAGATTCCGATGAATACCGAGAGTGCTTACCTCCTCGTAGCAGATTTGATTTTAGATCTCCATGTCCATTTGAGACCGAAGAGAATTGTTAGTTGAATTTAATACTACACGTTCTAAGCCTATATCCCCTTGTCACAATGGGACAGCTTCTATGGAAGAATGGCTGTGTGTAGCAAGCTCATTCTCATGTTATCGTTTATCTCGAGCTTGGTGAACCTGATTTCGAAGTTCATAGACTGACATCACTTAGACCCCTTTCGCTCAGAACCTTTTAACCTGAGGGCTGCAGGACGGGTACTATAAAGGTTTTTTTTTTTTACGATACTGTGGCAAGGCTTAATATGAATGCCGGCACTACCCGTTAAAGAGTCACTTCACGTGAAATGATGGAAGGGGCGAAAAGATAAAAATTCTTCCTAGCTGATTCTTTGGATGTAGTTTCAATCGGTATCTTGTTTGGCTGATCCCTGCCACGTGAACTCCAAGATCCCCAGAGCAGATCCCGCTGGCTCAATCACAGTCTGGAATGCAAAGCCGGGATCTGCTCTTGTTAGAAGCGACCTCAACTCGGCCACGGTCCGCTCCTGGCCGTTAAACGCAGCCGCCATGTTGAGATCGGTAGCCCTAGAGAAGACGTCAAGAACAACTTCACAGGAAATTGAAATCTGCCTCACATACCTGATGTTTTTCTCCTTCCACAATGCCGCCGTGCCAGGTTCAGGCATCAGGGTTTCTTGAACTAGAACTCTGGCTCTCGGCTTGAGTGCAGGTACGAGAGCTTGCAGGATTTGAATACAGTATTTATCGGACCAGGCGTGAAGCACCCAGCGCAGCGAATAAACATCTGCTCCTATGCATGGCTGCGGGGAAAAGGGATCGTGAGCTGTGAATTGCACTCTGTCGCGCAGCTCTTCCGGAACAGCGTCGTCTCGACCTTTCTGTACATCTTGAGCAGTGAGCTGTAGGTTATTGTACTTTCTCGCCAAGGCAAGGGAGAGAGCTCCTTGGGAACTGATGTCGATCACTCGGGAGTGGCCCAGAGACTCCCAGTCATAGTGGTCTGTTATGTATGACAGATTGAACTGAGGCCGCTTAGAAAAGATCGCCATGCCTCTTGCCCATCGACCAGCTCGCTCGTCGTCCTTAGCAAAAACACCGTAGACGGTATCATCGTTCGACAGCGAGTAGCCCTACAAATATACTTGAGTGCTTTCTGTAGCTATACGGGACGAAGAGCAATCATACTGTTTCATTGGGTTCCTCGGATGCTGGCCACGTCTGAAGGGCCTCGATCATCTAGGGTATTGTGATCATGAGCTTTGAGCTAGCTGAAGCTTACGGTTCTCTGACTGCACTAACCTTGGTGGCAGCTGGCCACATCTCGCGTGTACCGGACTGCAGCCAGTCGTTGGCTGGCGAATGACTGAAAACCTTCGACGCCGATGTGTGAGCAACCATGCCAGGCTCTGGCTCGTGGAACACTCGCATCGTAATAGCATGCCGTAGAATACGAGCTGTCATCCGTTCCGTCATGGGCGTTTTGCTGGCGATCTCCCCAAACGACACCCGGCCATTTAACGGGACCAAATCGGCAATCTTGAACTCGGCGATTGCTCCCAAGCATACCAAATTGTTATGCTTTCAGGACTTCACAGTCAGCTGCCATTCATCATTCATATGAAATTCAGCAACATTCACTTACGGCTCCGTGCCTATGAATCAAATTCAGTGGCTCTAGCAGTAAGTCATGGAGCTCTGCCGTGGCATCAAGCACAATGTCATGATCTTTGGAAGCCTCAAGAGGAAGATGGAAGGAGGCATCTTCCTCAAAACTAGGTGACGCAATGCCTTCAGCGTGTAGCGTTCTCTGTATGTTAGATACTGATTTGCTGATAGCATTCGCAAGTTGCACGATGCGAGGAACAGCCTCGCTGGAAGCCATGCTGGATCCCTGGACTAGTGGTCAAGTGTTGAAGTTTGGACTTACGTGGTACTGTGATTCAAATGGAAAGTCTTCGCGACTGGGGTTCGAGAGAGCCTACCTATGTTGTCATAAATACTCGTCATAGCCTGGGTATTAGGAGGTAGGTATCGGATGTAAGCATATTGATCTAGAAGAGGTAGTGGTCTTAGCCAACACGGTACGTCAGCCATAGGTACCGTCCCGGGGGTGGGTGGGGACGAGAAACGGTTTCCGAACGAGCAACCGTAATTCATATAGAGGGTATTTAGTTAAAAGATAATTATTTCTTTAACGAAAGTTTTTTTTTTATAAATAATATAAATATAATAACTACCTAGGTAACCGTTATTGTACCTCTTAAGGATTTTTCAACCTGCCTACTTCGGCGTAGATATTTCATGCATTGGAACCTCCGACATATTATACAGCAGATACCAAAATGGCAACATTTTCGTCAAATGAAAGAGCGGAATCCATGATAACTGCAGTAGAACATACCTGTTGTGAAACCACATTGATCCTTTGCGTGACTCGGCGCTTGAGATGTGATTTCAACTCAACGTGACAACATCCATCTGACAAATAGCCGTGCAATACAGCGCCACACGGATGCCTAAATGAAGGTAAGAAATGGGGTAGTATTTACTCTAGTGATCCATCACGAACCTTGAGCGTTTTGATACTCATACACCATGTGTAGGTACATGGTGTGGACGTGGTTCAAGTCCTACTAGCAGCCTACCTAAGATCATCCATCATGGGGACCGCCGCACATCGTTTATGTCATTTTGGATAAAACGGTATAATTGGCGACCCTGCGGCGCATTGTCAGGCGTATCATTGCGATTCAGGGGCTATCAGTTTAATAGCATATTTCCAAACAGAGCCGCAATAACAACTGTCGATATGCCATTTGTTGTTGCTCCTTATTCGAAAAAGCCGTGCAGCCATTCGACGGTCCCTTTACATACAACTGGTGGTAAACCCTAAGATGAATCGCGGAGACTCTACTTCTATGGCTTCATGTGCCACTCTTCAGGATGTTCTCAGACGTCAAGCGGAGTCGTCCCGTCAGCGACGTCTGCTCTTTTACCCCCTGGGCAACACGAGCCATGCCATAGAGGTTACGTATGGCGACCTGTTTCATCAGGCGAAGCACAATAGCTTCAGAGTTCGGTCACTCGAGGAGTTCAAAGTCAGTCAGCCACTACTGCTGCACTTCGATGACCACTGGGATACTATACTGTGGTTCTGGTCGGTGCTTCTGGCTGGTGGCGTGCCCGTCATCTCAACACCATTCAGCAACGCAGAAGAAGATCGATCTCAACATATCAAGGCTTTGTCTGGTCTGTTGCAAGCCCCTGTTTGCTTTACCAGATCTAGGTTATTGCCTCTGTTTGACAAGGACCAATATTTCCGCCTGAAAACTGTTGAAACTCTTCTTGGAGAGGCACGAGCTGGCTCAGCCCAGTGCGAGAGACCTCAGTGCAACGTTTGTGGGGGCGACAGTGTCAACGCGGTATTAGATGGAGTTCAGAATATGGATTCCGATGTCTGCGGTTCAAACAGCGAAGAAGCTATTGCCAGGAGAAAAGATAGTACAATGATGCTCCTCTTGACGTCGGGCAGTACTGGAAATGCGAAGGCTGTCAAGTTCACTCATAGCCAAGTCTTGGCCGCGGTTGCTGGCAAGGCTGCTCTTCGCCCGAACCCACCAGACCAGCCATTTCTCAATTGGATTGGTCTTGACCACGTTGCTGGTCTGATCGAGATTCATCTACAAGCACTGTGGCTCGGCGTTGACCAGGTCCATGCCAGTGCGGCTGACGTTGTGCCGTCGCCTAGGATCTTCCTAGACCTCCTCAGTCGGCACCGCGTTTCTCGCACGTTTGCGCCAAATTTCTTCCTCGCGAGACTGGTTTCGACCATTGACGTGTCAGAAGCTGCAGAAAGGGAGTGGGACCTTTCTGGCTTGCTTGGTGTAGTGTCCGGCGGCGAGGCAAACGACGTCAAAACCTGCCTAGCAGCATCCACCATGTTCCAAAATCTTGGTGCCAGCACTGAAGTACTCATTGCAGGCTTTGGGATGACAGAGACGTGTGCTGGGTCTATTTACAATGGACAGTGTCCCAGTTATGATATCGCCCAGGGCAATGTCATAGCATCCCTTGGAAAGTGCATCAGTGGTGCGGAAATGCGAATTACTTCCCCTGAAAGCATCACCGGTTTGGCTGGGCCCGACGAGGTCGGTGGCCTCGAAGTGCGTGGTTCGGTCGTCTTTGGGGGGTATTATCGCAACCAGAATGCTACAGATGAGGCATTTACCACTGACCGTTGGTTCCGAACTGGAGACCGGGGATTTATTGATGGAAACGGGAACCTCAACCTCGTTGGCCGATCCAAGGATGTCATCAATATCAACGGCGTCAAAATTGCGACGGGGGACATCCAAGAAGCCATTGAACAGGCCCTTGGGGATCAAGTCGGACGATTAGTTGTTTTCGCTTCTAAAACTGCCTACACTGAGCGGGTGACGGTTGCGTACGTTCCCGCTATGTTTCCTATAAGTGATGAGACAGCTGCGGCCATTGCCCGGCTGGCAACGAGAGCGTGTCTACTCAGGACGGGGACTTGTCCGTTAATCTTCCCGCTCTTAGAACAATCGTTACCAAAACTCTCTATCTCTACCCTGGGAAAGATATCGCGGGTTAAGGCGGCTGTCTTATTCGCGAATGGGGAGTTTGATCGTGATATCGAGTTTCATGAGCACGCAATGCGCCGCGCCGCGAAGAATAGTCGCAAATGCGACATGAAATGGGCTACACAAGCAGAGACTCAGTTGATTGAGGATGTCGCGGAAGCTCTAGACACGAATGCAGGAATGCTTGACATCCATGCTGACACTTGTGTTTTCGACATCGGGTTCACCTCAATGCATGTCATCAAGCTCAAATATCGCATAGATAGACGACTTGGAATGGACTTTCCTGTAGTTCATATCATAAAGAACCTATCTATCCGCTCGTTGGCGGCCAACATCGACGCCCATGTCCACCGGCCCAAGTCTCTTGACCTCGAGCACACCCCGGTTCGTTCATACGACCCTGTCATAGTCCTTCGTCCAGAAGGTATCAAGACGCCGCTATGGCTAGTACACCCGGGCGTTGGCGAAGTTCTTATTTTTGTCCGACTAGCTCAAAACCTCGCTCGCGACAATAGGCCTGTGTTCGCCCTGCGAGCAGCCGGTTTCGAGCCTGGACAACAATTTTTTAGCAGCATTCAAGAGACCGTTGACATATACACAGCGGCGATTCGTAGGCGCCAACCGCATGGGCCTTACGCTCTGGCGGGCTACAGTTACGGCGCCATGCTAGCATTCGAGATAGCGAAGCGATTAGAAGGTGACGGCGCAGTGGTACGCTTTCTTGGTTCCTTCAACTTACCACCGCACATCAAAACTCGAATTCGTCAGTTGGACTGGAGTACATGCCTACTTAATCTGGCCCATTTCCTAGACCTCTTGCCGGAGAATGTCTCAGATTCATTAGTAGCTGACGGGGCCTTGGATAGACTTCCCCACGCAGTAGCGATGCAGCAAGTCCTGGAAATGGCCAATGCACCGCGCTTGAAGGAGCTGGGACTTGACCGAAAGGCGTTGATGCGCTGGGTCGATGTTGCGTACAGCCTCCAAAGCATGGCGATGGACTATAACCCCTCTGGAAAGGTTGACAGTATTGATGTATTTCATGCCATACCACTCAAAGCAGTGTCGAATTCTCGTGAGCAGTGGCTCTGCGAGAATTTGAGTAGGTGGGAGGACTTCGTGCGTGAGCCGCCAAGGTTCCACGGCGTTCAAGGCGCACATTACACTATGATCAGTGCACAGTATGTCAAAAGCTTTGCATCGACGTTGATGAAGGCTTTAAAGGCCAGAGGGCTATGAAAAGACTGTTGAACAGTCGAAAATATTACACAAATGTGTAGGTATCTGTCCTTCAAGGAATTCATTTTTCTGTGTCTTCGTAGTTAGTCGTTCCCTCAAAACACAGAGAAGTACATAGGTACCTAGTTCCAGCTTAGAAGCCTCTTCCCAATGATTTAAGTATTAAATAACGTACGGCCAATCTAAGACTTGCGATTTCAACGAGTCTGTTACGAATCGATATATTTCCCTCGCTATTTACATTTGAGTAGCCAAGTTAGGTATTCCTGTGCTACAGCTAATAGGACAACTATTGTATCTTAGAATGCTCACACAAGGCGCATCTGAGCCGTCTAATGAACGAGAACTAGAAGGTCGGTTAGATAATCAAGGCAAGGTATCGTTTTCTACGCCTCATCACATTGAGGCAGATGAATGGTATGGCGTATAAGGTCGGCAGTTGGTTGAGTGACCTGTCACGTTATCTCTTTGCCCAAGGACCAAAATGCTTGATCGCATACGCATGCCTCCACTCGCAATCGATTGGATATAAGCCCTCCAATTCTGAGTGTAACATTATGCGCATGCACCTACTGAAGTAGGTGTATATATATATATAGTAGAAGCAGGGACAGGAGGGGGATTTGTTTTAATCCGTATAAAACTCTTTAGTATTTAGCCCCAAGCATTTACCTTTTGCGCCCCGTCTTCTCCCACAACGGGTCATCGTAAACTTCAGTAATATGGATCGCGCGATATCGCAACTCGAAATTGATGAAATAACTCAGAAATATGGGCTTTCGGAACGGTCTGCTCATAATGTTGTGCGAGGCCATCCCTGGGACAAAGTGGAAGCTATGCAGGCGAACGTCTGGACTCCCGAGAATCCTGAAGGCCTGTAAGTAGGATGCTTAACCTCTGTCTCTCGTTATCTATGTTGGAATATACATCCTAAAAGTGGCAAGGATATCCCTTGGAGTGGCCGAGAATACTCTCTTTCAACACGAGATTGGTACATACATAAAGAACAGTGTAAGCACGCACGACTGGAACAACTTTCACTTTACAATCCTAACAATGAGACTAGATAGCCATATCCCCTAATGATCATCTAGGGTATGGAGTCGGCCCACGGGGCTCACCACGTCTGAGGAAAGCACTCGCCTCCTTCTTCAACTCGGAGTTCAGGTCACACGATCCAGTGAGGGACACGGATGTTCTAATCCTTCCTGGGGTTATTTCCGTGCTTGATTCCTTGACTTGGTCGATCTGTAATGAGAATGAAGGGATCATTGTCCCCATGCCCTTCTACACAGGCTTCAAGCCTGCGGTCCAAGAACGATCCAGAGGTGTGCTTATACCGGCAGCTTTTCAATCCCTCGAGGGATATCAGAGCCTCGACGACGTCTTCAGTCCCAAGATGAACCAGCTGGCTCTTGAGAGTGCGCTGCGGAAAGCTGTTTCTGACGGCGTGAAGGTTCGGGCTGTCTTGATTTCCAAGTATGAGCCTATCGTGTCGTAGAGCTCCATCTCATACGCAATCTCCTAACCACCATGATATTACTAGTCCTCACAATCCACTCGGCCGGTGCTATGTGAGAAAGTCACTTGATATTAGTTGATCTGCGCTAACTTGAGGTACTAGCCCGCCGAAACGCTGAGAGAAATCGCCCGTTTTTGTGGCTCGAACAATCTCCACTTGATCAGCGACGAGATCTTCGCCAAGTCGGTATATGAAAACCCACGCGCCTCGCATATCATGCCATTTACATCCGTTGTATCGCTAGATCTAAGCGACTGCATAGCTCGCCACTTAGTCCACGTGGCGTATGGTGTGGGCAAAGACTTTTGTGCAAGTGGGCTTCGAATCGGAGTGCTACTCTCTAGAAATGATGGCCTCATATCCGCAGTCTCTAGCATTAGGCAAGATGCACATTTCCCATTATCTGTCACGCAGACTATCGTAGGTAGCTAACCATGTGCAGCGTATTCGAATGGGTACCCTATCTAACACAAAACGCTTGGGCAGAAATGCTTGAAGATGATCATTTCCTAGCTGCATTCAATGCGAAAAACGCGCAAGTCTTAGCGGAGCGTTGTGCGATTGCACTGACGTTCTTAGAACAGCACAACGTCCCGTATTACCACAACGCGTAAGTTCACGACTCCCCGCCATGAACTTCACTGTTGAGTTGAGCTGAATATACCTACGTAGTAACGCCGGGACGTTCCTGTGGATTGACCTCCGACGCTATTTGCACAATAGTGACAAGCAAGAAACTGGGTCAAATCTGTCGACTTCGATGTCACCGCTTTCGAACCTCGAGTCGTATCGATACCGCGAAACAGAGCTTTTCAAGCGTTGTCTTGAACGCGGTGTTGGAATTTCCCCGGGTAGCAGTTTCTACACTGAAGAGCTGGGTTGGTTTCGGATCTGCTTCGCAGTCGAAAAGCAGGCTCTGTACACAGGTTTACAGAGGCTCCTGTCACAAACCAGCCGGCAAGCGGCCACCTTTGGATACCCGGGAAGCAGAGCTAGAGTAAACTAATCACGGCTAAACCACGGATTACAGTGATCCAGCTGATCTACATGATCTATGTGATCAGTACCCAGATCAACTAGATCAGTCAAATCAACTAGATCACGACAACCTCATAACCGGAAGGACAGAAGGAGGGATATCTATCTAATCATAGTATTTCCCATGTATCTAGTCATTCTTTCAGCTCCTTAGCTATCAATCTAAGACTACATCTTCAACCGCACCGAACTGTAGTGGAAGGACTCCAAGCCTTCCTTACGAACAAAGCATCTTATCTTGGCTTCTACAATCTACTGTTACCTTAAAATCAAGAACCCAATTCCGACTAAATCTAAGCCCTAGATATAGGCTCGTAACACATACCTAAATACAGATCTAGGATCGGATGATACGAGTAAGGATACGCTCCAGGGGTTATCCGTAGCTTCCCATGCTCCATTAGCTCGCATCTTATGCGTCGATGGCGTCTACTTATCACATATAATAAAGACATGATTGTGTGGCAAGAACGCAAGATATATATTTTATATAACTTATGCTTTCGAATCTGCAAAGAGGGTTGGGCTGATTTCGTTAGTCGTAATATAAACTATAGGAATGGCGATCTCACATTAACACGAACGAAAATTATTAGATCCGAGGATTAGCCGGTGGCTGGGAATGAATATGTTAGATTTAAGGGTCAATTAAATTAGGTCTAAATCTTTTAATTAAGAAGCGTGTATTGTTCGTGTTATTATTATATATAAAATCCTAATTTACGAGTTTATTTAATGAAAGTTTATTTATTTTTAATTATCGATTAATCCTCGAATTTAATAAAATAAACCTTTATTAAATAAACTTATAAATTAAGATTTAATATAAAATAATAATATAAATAATATACGTTTTTTAATTAGAAAATTTAGATTTAATTTAATTAATTTTTAAATCTAATAATTAAAAGTTTTATCGCCGTTTTTTTAACGTTATATATATTAAAAAGATATATTAAAATTGTTTATTTAAAATGTTTACGTAATTAAATTACGGAAAAAATAACTTTTCTAAAACTTTAATCGATTTAAAAAATTAATATAATTAAGAAAACGAACTTAAATTAAAAATCGAATTATTAAGGTTTCTTAATTATTTAATCGATAAAATTCTATTATTTAAAAAACTAAAGTTTTTCGATATAATTTTAAAAAAAATATAATAAAAAAACTAATATCGTTATAACTTTTATAAGATTAAACGAATTTATAAAATCCATTATAATAAAATTAGAAAAATTAAATTTACCTTAAATTAAAAAAAGAAACAAAAACTAACTTATTTTAAACCTAACGAAAAATAAAAAAACTAATTACGAAATAAACGTAAATATTAAATTTAAAGGTTAATTAAATTAGGTTTAAATTTTCTAATTAAAAAACGTATATTATTTATATTATTATTATATATAAAATCTTAATTTACGAACCTATTTAATAAAGGTTTATTTATTTTTAATTATCGGTTAATTTTCGGATTTAATATATTTCTTTAAGTTTATAACTATTTATATTAAAAACCTAAATATTTAAATATTATTAATATAAAACTAAGGTATTTATACTTAATATATTCTTTTAAACTTTAATTAAATCTTTTTATTTTTTTTTTAATTAAATATTAAATATTTATAATATTTAGTTAATTTAATAAATTTATCTATTTCTAAATAAGTAATATTTTAGTTAATCCGTTTATTTTTATCTTTATTAATAATGTATATTTAACTATAATTAAGTTATTTTAACTTTTTAATAAAACTAATAATTATAAATGTTTATATATTTTAATTTAGTTTTAAATTAAATAATTTCTAAGGTTAATAACTTAATTAATTTACGTATTATTATATTTTATCTTAATCTTTTTATAATTAAACTTAATTCCTAATTTTATAATTAATCGTTTAATATATATTATTTCTTTTATAATTTATATTAATACTAATAATTTAGCTTTTATAATAAATATAATAGCGGTATTTTATTTATTTATTTTCTAATCGATTAATTTATCGAATAAAATTATTATATAAGTTTATAAACTTTTATAGTTTATTATATAATCGATAAAGGAAATATTATTAACCATTATTAAATCGTTTTTATTTTCTATTTATAAGGTATATTATTTTATTTTATATAGATATTATATAATTTAATTTATTGTTTTTTAATAGATTTTACTTAAGTTCGTAAAGAATTATATTAATCGTAAAACTACGAATAAAATATCAGGTTTAGTAAATATAATTACGAATAATATCGAGTTAATTTTATATTAATATTAATGGATTCTTTATTTAATAACGTAGTTTTTCCTAAAAATAATTTTTATAAAGTTATAAATATATCTAGTAATTTATTAAATAAAGTAATTAATTTAATTATTTTCTTAATATATAAAGTTTAAAATAATTAAATTTTCTTTTAAGATTAGTTATAAATGATTTCGATTTTTAGGAATTATTAGATTTTATCTCTTTTAATTATTTAATATCTTTTTTTTAACTATAAGATTATTTTAATTACAATTATCTTATTATTTTTTCGATATATTATAATTATATTATTTATATAGAAAAATATTAATATTCTTTTTTTAATATAATAATATAGTTTATATAATATATTTTTGAAACTTAATTTTAATAAAATCTTTAAGAATTTTCTTTATCAAAATAATAACGAGATTCTTAATTTATATAAGGCTTTATATAATTATAATATTATATCTTTTTTCTAATATTTTAATAATATATATATAAAGATCTTATTTATTATAACGACGTATATAAAAATATTCATTATATTATATTATATTATTTCGAAGTTAAAACGAATAATTATTATTAATAATGTTTTAAATGATTTATTAATAAAAATTACGATATATATTTCGTTTAATTATAATCTTTTTTATTAGTTTCTTTATATAATAAGTTTAATTTTATATTTTAAAAAGTATTTATATTTATTAAATTTATAAATATATACTTATATATAATCTAAAATTTAATATCTTTTTATAATTACTTTTATTTTTTTAATTTCCGATTATAACTTTATTTAAATATAGCTTTTAAGATAATCTTTCTTTATTTATTTAAAGAAATATCCCATTAAATAATTTATAAACTTTTTACGTTAACGAAACGCTTTTTCGATAAATTTCCGATATAACTTTTATTTTTTTCATAATACTTTTTTCACATTAATTCGATCTAAGATCTTTAGTTTTATCTTTTATATAAAGGAAATTTTAATATTAATTAAAAATACGGATTTCTACGGTTTAAATTTATAAAATCCTAGGTTTTAAAATAAATGTAATATAAGATTTATATTTTCGTTTTAGATTATATAATATAATAAAATAAATAATAAACTTAATAACGATATAAATAATAACTTAAACTTAATTCTAATATATAAATATTTTATTTTGATATTAATATTTAGTTCTTTTATTTATTACGTTTATTATTTTTAAAATAGATAATATTTTATTAATTTCTTTTATCCCTTTAGATTTTTCATTTAAGGTATAGTTTTTAGAATTTAATAAGGTATATTTTTCGATTAAGGCCGTTATTTTTTCTATATTAATAATCTTTAAATCGTTTTAAAAGGTATTTAGGTTTTCGTTAAATATTTCGTTTTTATTAAAAATAATATCCCTTACATTAATTATTTTATTTAGGTAAGGTATTTATATACGATATATATTAAAGGATCGATATTCGATTAAATATTCGATTTAAACTTTTAGATTTAATTTATTTAATTTATTTAGATAAAACTTTTGATTTTTTATTATAATATATACCTTATATTTATACGTTTATAAATACGTTTAATCTAGTTTTTTATTTTTTAATATAAAAGATCTTTACTTTCGTTCGATTATTTTAAAGAAAATATCGAATAGAATTTTTTAGTTATTTTTAACTTTAAATATATAGTTATATAAATAAGTAATAACCTTAAATATTTCTAGTTATAAATACGTTAATAATTTTATTTTAGTTTATATCGTATACGTTTTTATTTTTATAATATCTTTTAAACGTTTGGCTTTTTTATTTTAAGTTTATATATTCGATATTAAAAACTTAATTTTAATTTCGTATATTTTTAAGCTTTTTCCGATAGTTAATTTATTAATAGTTATTTTGTTATCGGTTTTATTTATTTTTATAATAATCTTATATTAGCGTTTTAATTATTTTAAGTAGTTATTTATTATATTAAAAATTGTTTTTATTTTATAATTTCTAAATATATAATCTTAAGTTATTTTTAACGTTTAATATATAAAGATAAAATATAAATTTATTTTCGGTAGGTATTTTTTCGTAATTATAAAAATTAAAAATAATTTATTCCTTTAATATTTAATAATTTAATTTGGAAATATATCGAATTTATTACTTTCTTTTAAATATATTATAAACTTTATATTCGATTTTTATTAATTTTCGAATGATTATTTCCTAAAATAAACTTATAAGATATTTTAAGGCTTAAAGTTTTAGGTATTTTAATTTATAATGTTATATTTATGTTTTTTCGTAACGATATTAAATATCTTTTTTTCTTTTTATATATTAGCTTAATAAGTTATTATATATTATTTATATATATTTTTAATTTTATTTACGAAGGTATTATTTTTTTTTCGTATATAAATTAGGTTTATTTTATTATTTTATTAAAATCCTTTACATTTTAACTTTTATAATAAAATTAAAATAATTAATAATTATAAAGACATTTTTATAAGCGATTTTATATCGTACGAACTAATATATAAACTTTCGTTATTTAAGCGTACGAGCTTTTTTCGTATATATAAATATTAGAATAAATTATCCTTTATATATATATAAAGCTTTATATTTAGTAATACCTTTATAATAACGTTATAACGATTCGATATTATATATATAAAAACGTATTAATATATATAATTATACGTTTAATATAATTTATATTATTTAATAACTCGAAAATGGTTCTTTAATTATCGATTATTATATTATTCTTTTATTTTTTTTACGTAATAAATCTAGTTAATTTTTATTACTATTTGTTTTTTTACGTAAATTAACCTTATTTACGCTTTAATTTATCTTTTAATTTCTATTAGAAATTATTATATATTAAAATTTATTTTAAAAAAAGCTTATTTAACGATAATACGTTATATTTCGCGTAATTTTCTTTTTTATAATCTTATAAAAAAACTTAAATACGTTATATTTTAATATTATTTCCTTTTTTATTAATGTTTTCGAAAAAAGATAATTATATATAAATGGTAAAATTTATTAAAATATTTGTTTATATTAAATTAGTTTAGAAAATTAACGCTTATAAAATAATTATATTATAAACTTATATCCGAAAAATGAAATTAAGTTTTAAAAACGTTAGATTTATATTTATTTAAAAGTAAATTAAATTTTTAACGCGGAATTTAACGAATTCGTTTATATTTTTATATAATTTTAAATAAGCCGTAAATTATTATAAGTTTAAAAAGGCATTATAATAAGTAACTAATTATATTTAAAGTTTTAATTTAGATTCGGAAAACTTATTAAACGATATTATATTTAAAAAAAACTAAGATTCGAAAAACGATTAAGTTTTAATTAACGTTTAATTAGGGAAAAACTTAATTTAAAATCCATTTAATAATTTTCTCGAATTTTTAAAAAGCAAATTAATTTAACCTTTAATTAAATAAGTTCTTAAGTTAAAGATTTTTTTATTTATTAAATAGTTAATTTTATTAGCTAAATAGTCTTAATTTTTTTTCGAAAGTTTTAAATAGATATTATTTAGATTGTTTCGTATTTATAAAATCGATTTAAGGTTAAGAAATATCGTAACGAAATTACGAAAATAAATAATAATAAAACGTTAAAAAGAAAAATTTTAATAAATAATAAACAAAGTTTATAAGTTAGATAAAATTAAGATATATCGGATCCCGTAAAAAATAAAAAGGTTAGAAATAATCCGATCTTTTTTATTTATCTTTAATATCTTTTTGTTATTTTATTCGTTAATAACGCTAACGTTTTACGTTATTTTATCGTTTATCTTTATTAAAACTAACGAAATTCGAGCTTTTAAAGCTTAAATATTAATTAAAATTATAATTCCCGTTAAAACCTTTATTTAAATCCGAGTTTACTTTAAAATTTAAGCTTTTATTAGTGTTTTTATCAAAAATTAAGCGTAATTTCTTATTATAATTAAAGTTTTTATAGTTATTATTAAAATATAATTTCTTAAGGTTTAACTTATAATTAACGTTTTTATAATTTTTATAATTACGATTAAAAAATAACGTTTTAAGGTTTAATATAAAACTAGAATTTTTATAATTATAACTAAACTTTCTACGTTTAATTAATAATTGTAAAATAAATAATTATTAATAATTTTATTAAAATCCCGTTTTCGTTTAATAGCAAAATAATTTAACTAATCGTTTAAATCTTTCGGAACGTTTTTATTCGAAAAATAATTTTTAAGGTTTTCTTAATTTCTAAGATAATTATTATAATAGTCTTTGTTTTTTTACAAAAGTTTATCGTAATAATCCTTAATTTCTTTACGGTAATTTTCTTAATAATCTTTATTTTCGAAATAATTTAAATAATCTAATTAATTAAATCATTAATTTTTTAAAAAATAATAATCGTTCGAATAATAATCGTTTAATTATTATTTACGAAATTAACGAAATTAACGATTACCGTTATTTTAATCATTATTATTTTATTATTTATTTTTTATTTTATTTAATAAATTAATTTCGTTTAACGATATATCGGATATAAGTATTTTAGGTTTTAATAATAATATTAATGCCGATAATATTAAACTTAAAACTTGTTTTTATTATATAAATAATAATAATAATAAAGATATAATTAAGGAATAAAAACGTATCGCCGAATATATTATCGTTTTTAACGTAGTTTTTGATATAAATAAATCGATTAATGATTTAATAAACGACTTTCGAATTTTTACGTAAACTCGCTTAAAAGTCGATCGTTATAAAACTTAAATAAATAAATAAAGATTTTCTAACATTAGTTATTTTAATTTTAACTTTTTTATTTCTTTAAGAAAAAAAAAAGTCGTTATCGTTAATAAAGAAACGTATTAAAAAAGCGTTTATTTATTTATTAAAGTTATTCGAAACGTTAAAATTAACGATTTACGTAAGGAAAAGATCATATATAAATATATAAATTATTTAGAAATAAATTTAAACCTAATAAACCGTAATTTTATTCGCCGATTAAAGAAAAATAATAAAAGCCGATAATAAATATACTTTAATTAAGTTATTTAATTAATTTAAGATATTTTATTAAAACGTTTTACGAAATATATAGAAATTAATATATATTATAAAAAGTTATTTAAAAAATAAATCGATTAAAATTTAAGTAATAAAGTTAATTCGAAATTATTGCGTTTTCGATATAAATAATTTTATATAATATATATCTTAAATTTATATTACTTTTAATTTAGCTTTATAAACATTAATAACATTATTAGGAACCGATGTTTTTTTATTCGATTATTTCGAATATATCGTAAAACGATAAAAAGTTTAACGAAATTTTTTATTAGTTAATAATAATAAAAACTAAGAATAATAAATGAATATTAACGATCGTTTAATTAAAAACTTTCTTTTAAATAGATTTATTTTAACTAATTTCTTAATAACTTAGGAAAATAGAAATATCGAAAAAACGAATATCGAAAAAACGGACATAAATTAGCAATTATTTCGCGGAAAAAACCGTGATAATTATAATTATAACGATAATAATAATTATAATAAACGTTTAAACGATTATAATAATCGATACGATCGTTATAAATATCGCGGAAACGATTAAAATTACGATCGTAACGATCGTTATAAAATTAATCGTTACGATAATAATCGACGTAATAATAAACGTTTCGAAATTAACCGTTATAAAAACCGCGATTATAATCGTAACCGCCGTTATAAAAACAAAAGTTACGAACGTAATCGTCGTAATTTCTATAGAAAATATAAACCTAAATATCGATAACGTTATTAAGTTAAATAAAAATAACAAAATAATCGTAACTATTTATAAAACGATTTTATTATTAATTAAAACGAAAATAATTATGAAATTAAAAAAGAAAAATTAACTATTAATAATTATTTCTTATTAGAAAATTATAAATAAATAAATAATAAATATAATAATGTTATTTATTCGAATAATCTTTTATTATTATTAATATATAAACGAATTTACCGAAAATATAATAAGGTATTTAATATACGAATTAACTATTTTAGGTATATATTTATTAATAATTATATATAATTAATAAGTCCGAATATAAAACTATATTTATAAATAAAAGTTAACTTATTTTTTATAAATTTATTCTTAAATAATTCCTTAGTAAATATATATTATAAAATATATATATAGTTTACGATAAAAAAGTAAATAAATTAATATTTCTTTTATTCCTAAAAAAAACATAAAATATAATTTAAAATAAACTTAAAAACCATTACTAATATTAATAAAAATATTATTATTAATATAAATAATATAAAAATAAATAAAATAAAAATAAACGATAATTTATATAATAATTAAAATATTAATATAAACGTTAATAACTTAAATATAAATAATAATAATTAAAATACCAATATAAATAAAGTAATTAAAAAATTTAATTACGTTAAAAGAAAAATCACTAATATAACTTTTAAAATATTAACTAAGTTAAATTAATTAAAACGATATATATATTTTAAAATATAAGTTATTAACGAATATAAAAATAAATCTAAAGTTTATATAAATATAAAAACGTTAAATAAATTAATAAACCGTAAATAACTTAAGAAATTTATCGATAATATAAAAATTACCATTGTTAAAAAGCTATTATTAACTAAAAACATTATAGGAAAAATTAATCTAAACGAAAAGATAACTTTTATATTTATAATATTAAGAAAAGATATAAATGAACTAATAATAATCCGATTTAAAAAAAAAACATAAGTTTATAATAACTTAAAACTAAATTTATTATTTAAAGAAAAGTTTTATAATAATTATAACGTTATAATTAATTACTTAAAGATTTTAATAATATTAATATTAAATTTAAATATAAAGATATTAATTTCGTTTCGTAAAAAATAAACGATAAAATAACAAATTATAATAATAATAAAAATAATAATCCTATTAAATTCTATAATGCTAATATTAATTAATAAAAACTTTTAATTTTTCTTATAATATTTTAAAACGTTATATAATATTTTAAACGTTAATATACCTAAAATAATTATTATAATTAACCATTTTAATAAAGAAATAATTATTTAATAAAAAACGCGTTTAAGAATAATAAAAGAAATCACTAATAAAATATATTTTATAACGATATAAAAAAAAGCTAACCTAATATAAGTTATTATCGTAATAAACGATAACTTAAAAAGATAGTTTCTAAACTTTTTAATAAATAAATTCGATATAAATAATAAACTTATATAAATCTTAATATCGAATAAAATTATATCCGAAAATATATAGAAAATAATATATAAGAAAAAAATAATAAATATACCTTTTTTAAACGTCGAAAAACTAGAAAATCCTAATGAAATTTTATTAAAAGATAAAATATATTATTATAATAACGACTTTAGATTTAGAAAACGTTTAATACTTTTAATAAACTATTAAGATATCTAACGTAATAAAAGTATTATCGATTTACTAAAAAACGAAAAAATAATTATAAATTTAATCGACGAATAATAAAAGGAATATAAGTTAAGAATTATATATCTATTAAAAATATAAGATAGGAAATTCTTAAACGAAACCTTTAATTTAATATATAATAACGGTAAACTTATATAAATAAAACGATCGATATTTTTCGTTTGCTTTTATTTCGTTATATAAAAAATAATAAATAGTAAACGTAAAGGTAAAATAATAATTAATCTAAGATTATTTAATAAATATATCTTATTAAACGTATATTTATTATCGTAATAAAAGGAAATTATTTTACGAATTCGAAATAAAAAATTCATAAACGTAATTAACGATTTAATTTTCTTTTATTAATTATTTATCGTTACGAAATACCGTAAAAGAATAATTATTATATTTTTAAAAAGATTAGAAATATTTAACGTAACGTTAATAAGTTTTCGAAACTTATTAATATTTATTTAACATTTTATAAATTAGAGATTATAATCGTTTTAATCTTTTATAAAAGCTTATATAAATAACATAATTATTTTTAATAACATTATAACAAAACATTAAACCTATTTTAATAAATTATTCGAAATATATTATTAAATCGGTTTAACTTTAGCTTTAAAAAAGTTATTTCTAAGATTCCTTTCGATCCGTTTATTTAGATTTTCTATTAATAAAAATAACATTATAATTATAAAGGATAAAATAAATGTTATTCGTAAAATTAAAATATTAATAAACTTATTATATCTAAAAATATATATTAAAATAATAAGATTCCTAAAAAAATACGTGTTATAATATTAATAAAAAATATAGTTATTACAAAATAAAAAAACGTCCTTACTAATTATCGAACGAAAGAAAGAAAAGATTTTATCGATAATATTAACAAAACGGAAATATACGTTAAAAATAACCTTTTAATTAATCGAATTAAAATAAAAGGTATTTTAATTAATATAAAATCAATTATATAATCCCGTAATATTTATATATTAAGATTATAACGATATTACTTTCTTAAAAATAAACGTATTTAAAGAAAAAAAATTCGAAATTATAATCTTTTATTTTAACGAAATTTAAAATAAATATAATATATTAATAAACGTAATTAAACCGATTATATTTCTATCCAAAATATTAATAAATATAAAAACGCGATATTAAGTAATTAAATTTAAAGTAATATATTTAATATAAATATATCGATAAAATAAAATATAATTATAATTTTATATTAAATTAATTATGGTTTTAACCGATTATAACGCAATAAAAAGGATAATATAATAAAATATATTAAAAATAATAAACATAAATAAAATAAATACGAAGTTAATAATTATTTCTATTTATTTATTATAATTTACCTTTAATATATATTATATTCCTAATAAATTTAATTTAATTCCGGATATATTATTTAAATTATTAACGAAAAACGATATATAAAATATAACGAAAAAAGATAATTTATATAAATTAACATTAAATAATATAACTAACGACTTTAGTTATTATATTATATAAATTTTCATTAACGATAATTTTCGAAAGTAAATTATCGAAAGTTATATTTATAATAAACGTTTATATAAACTAAGAAAAATTCTTAAAACGACGAAAAAAAAACGAAAAGATATCGCGAAATAATATCGTTATAAATTAAAAGAAAACTTAATATATTATATCGATAATATAAAACGAAAACGTTTAATAATTTCGTTATTTTATATAAAAAAACTCTTAGAAATTACTTATAATAAAAGCTATTATTTCGAGCCGAAAAGAATATTATATAATTTAAAAGGAATATATATCTAAAATATAACCCGAAAAATAAAAGAATATATAAAATAATATCCGAATTACTAAAAAAACCGGATAAATTAATTATAAAAATACGAAAAACTTTTATTTATTAACTTAAAGATATAATTATATTATATAATTATATAGGATTTTATCGTAACTTTATCGAAAGTAATATCGAAAAATATATCTTAATATATCGAAAGTTTCGCCTTTTATAACGCTATAATAATTATAATATATAAATTTTCGAAAAAAATAATATTTATTTCTAAATATATTAAATATAAAGCCAAATATTAAGTTATTATAATAATAAAATATATAATATTATATAATTAAAGAATATTAAATAAAGTTATTTTAAATAAAAACCCGAAATTTATTTCGGAACTTTAATAAATTATCTTTATAAAGTTAAAAACTAAATTAATTATATCGATTAATTATTATTTCTAAACGAATAATTAATTCGAACGTAAAAACTAAAACGTAAAAATAACATTTAAATATTATTACGTAACTTTAAATTAGTTATAAATAAATATTATCCTAAAATTATAATATAATTTAAATAACGTTAAATTATTAATATTAAAACGATTATTGAACGAAATAATATATGGTTTTAAGTTACGAACGATATTTTTTATTTTCGATATATTTTTAAACGAAATCGATTTTAATACCTTACATTAAACCTATTAAAAAAAGGCAAAAACAATAATTAATTTCGTAATAATAAATTCTAAAATATAATATAATAATAAGTATAAATTAGTTTCGTTTAAAATTAACGAAACGATATATTTAAAATTATATAAAAGATATAACTTATTAAATAAACTATTAAAAAAATAATTAATATAACGTATAAAACCGTTATTAATAATAAAACGTATAAACGAATTAACTTATAAATTAAACATTTTATTACATTAGTATATTTATAAAATAATATCGATAATATAATTATATAAAATACCGTAAAAAAAAAACCTATATAATTAGCGAAAATTATAAATTAGAAAAATCCTAATAAAAAGAAACGATAATAATTAGATTTTATATAAAATCTAAACCTTTTTATAACGTCGAATTAATCGAACCGAAAATAAATTAATCTTAAAATACCTAATATATTAGAAAGATTATTTTTATATTTTCGATTAATAATATATACGTAAATTACTAATATAAAACGTAATAAAATTAATTAATAAATTTAATAAATAACATTTTTTATCGCTCGAATAATTTAAATTAAAATATTAGGTAAAATTAAAAACATTAACGAAATTAACTTAAAAATTAACTTAAAAATAAACTTAAAAACTTTAAGCTTAACCGGTTTTTATTTTAATCGTAACGATTTTAACATTAACCTTAACGTTAATAACGACCGAATCGAATATAATTTCGAAATAAAAAAAAATAAACATTATATTATCGATAAATATTAAAATAATTATCTTATTATTAAAAAAATTACCTACATTATAACTTATTATATAATTATAATTATAAATTTAATTATTAATTAAAAAAATTAACGAAACCGTTAATTTTTTTTTTTAAAAAAAGAAATAATATAAAAACACTTTTATAAGTAATTTTATATCGTATAAATTAATATACGAACTTTTATTATATAAACGTATAAGTTTTTTTTATATATATAATATTATATTTAAAATATAAACGTATTATAAATACTAAAATAAACTATTTTTTATATATATATAAAACTTTATATAAATTTTTTTTTATTTAACGTTTATTTATTTAACGTTTATTTATTTAACGTTTATTTATTTTTATTTATTATAACGAAAATAAATATAAACGAATATTTTTCGAAATTTATTCGTAATAAATTTATTTATTTATTTATTAAATTTTTTTTTAATATTATATTATTATTTATTTATTTATTAATACGATATATATATATATATTAACTTATTAATTTCTAATGTTAAGTTATTGAGGAGCTATGCTATGCCTTATCATTTAAGGCATAGCGCGTTATATTTTTCCGATTTTGGCACAGTGGTCACAACGGGCCACCACAGCACCAGCCATTGCTCTGGCGACATACACCCGCTCAATCCAGGGTCACAGACCTTGTTTATCAACGTCTCCATCGAAGGAAAGGACGCCAGCTTAATTTCGCAGCCACCGTAGATTGTTGATATCTAATTGCCGAGGGCAGCTGACCGGAGCGCGTGATCTCGAACAGCAAATTATAAGTGCCTGGGGCATAAGCATGTATCCGAAGAGAACGACCATAAAAGTCATGGTGACTTTAGGTATGAGTAGTGTAATCGGCCGACACTTTGCGGCGCTCACTAACACATTCCTAGCTCTGCGTTATTGTGTGGCTAGCAAAGTGCAGACTTCGATGAATCGCCATCATCATGGTCAACGTAAAGGGCGTCATACTGCCTGACTTTGATTAGAAGAGCTCTATTGTCGTCGCATTCATACCTCAAGTGTGACAAGGCCTCGTTCCAGAGTTTGGTCAGATATATTCACCCTCGTCTGGGGAGGCGGTGAAATTCTGATGACCTGACTTTCAAGGACTCGATGAGATCGTTTCAAGGAATAATGCGTATATACAAAGGCTCAAGAACATAGTCAATGCTCAACCATAAAATTCTACAACTATTCATCAATATAAAGCGCTTTATAGTGTCTAGCTGTGAATGTATACTGGCACAACAATACTTTCTTGTCATTTAGGTAGTGACCGAGATAATAATAGATCATGCCTGCTGACTCATCGTTAGTTATGAATTGGATTCTGCTTCCCCTGACCGCCTTTTGCTCCTCATCCGTCCATTAAAACGTGTCACATATTAAACGTCAATTCATTCCACGAAAGAACACAACGATCATTCTAAAAAGAAAATTGGATAAAGAATTATGAATAATGATGTTACTTTAACTTCCTTGGTATCTGTGTACATCCCAACCTAGTCATGATTCTATCCCATTCTATATGTATATATATAAATGTTCCGGTCTATCCTTTTCCCTCAATTCGCGTCATCCGGTACCTGCCGAGTTCTTTGCCAAACATTTTAATACGGTCTTACGCTCTCTTCGGTCGCAGACATGACAACAGTATTTGACGACGAGCCATATGGGCCAGATAGGGTGCAAGTTAACGGGTTGAACTTGCCCATCTGAAGACAGAACATATACGCGTTCGGGTCGCTCGGGTTGCCGGGGTTTGATGTGAGATAATGCGTGGCATCCAGACCGTCCCTGTACAGATACCCCAGTCAGCAACATTATTCCGCACCTGCAAAAAGGTGGCGCGGGGCTCAGCTGAGAGCTCCGAAATAGATTTACTCACCCGTCGGGCGTCAGCTCCTCCCATACTTCAACGCGGAAGTTGGTGTAGCTGGTCCATCCGTCCGCCGGCAGACGGAATTGTATTTCTGGATTGGCGCACATGTTCCAGTCTGTTGGGCCTGGGTTTATACCAGCCGCCCAGTCAACTCTGCAGGTTGTGGTCAAGGTGGCGCCATCGGTCGACGAGGCGTCCGGGTAGGTCAGTGCGATGTTGACGAAGGAGTTTACTGAGTCGACCCCGTAGACACCAGGGTACGGGAAGGTGGCACCTAGGCTGGTGATGTTGAATTGAGGAGCATCTCGGGGTTCGAGAGGGAGGGCGAGACCGAGGGAGAGAAGGGAGAGCAGAGACGTAAGGGTGGATGAACTATACATTTTGCAGGAGTGTAGAAATGATGTTTGCGAACTAGTGATGTAGTATTCAGAGACTCACTTGTGGACTTTGAGTTGAGCTATAGTGGAACAGAAGGAATGGAAACATCGTCTATACCTGCGATGTTTGATTCTACTTATACTCGAAAATGAGAACCGGAGTCCTACACAAACGGTGACGGTGATCTAACCTGTCATCCCATCATCCTTCATTCAACCACTCATCATAGCCTCCTGCAAAATTCTCTCCGTGACTAGAGGCATCCATACGTAAACCCGTGTTCCTAGATTGCGCCTTGGAGGAAAATGTCCGAATTAAGAAAGCCTACCGTATCCCAATACGAGAAGTCTCGTGATGCTGCTGACATAATTTCTCCCTCATTGTTTCTCTGCATGTTACACGCGGAGGATGCCATGTGGCGGCTGAGGTGAGGTGGCCAAAATTCGGTCCGGTCAGAGCTGAGCATCCCTGCCTTGACAGCTCGTTACCGTTTTCCAACCAACAGGAAAGCTATAAGCCACACCTCGATGCACGCAGGGCCGTTAATTGTGGAATACCGCGGAAGGTCGGATCAGCCGCAACTTGCATTATTTTTCCGCAATTTTCTCAATGCAACTCTCCCTTGCATATTTATAGCTTCGATATGATGCATCCAGAAGGGCGGCGCAGCTGAGAGCTGCTGGACGATAATTATCATGTCATTGTAAGATTCCGGAGAGATTCTATCGCCGAAGAAACCCGGACAATTGAATTGATAGTAAGTCAAACCTCCCAATCTTAGCAAAATATTCCGAAATACTAGAAAATATCGGGACTCTTACTAAAACATAACATAATAGTGTAAAAGTGACGTTGATGAGCGCCGTTTGTGCACGATATTTGATGTGAGGGACTTTCAACCTTCCTAGAGACTTGCATACCAACAACTTATGATTCGTATGCGGATATTGAAAATTTGACCGACTTGCAGCCGGCAGCCTTGGGATGCAGGAAGCTTCAATGCATCCGAGAAGATGGAAGTACAGGAAAATGAAGGTAGGAACAGTCAAGTTCGTTCCATATGCAGCTGGACAGTGTCATTTCAGTCTTTGAGTTGAAGGTGAGAATCATTTTCTTATTCTATGAGAGCTTGAGGTGAACAAATGCCTTTGTTGAACTTAACTGATTGCCCATAAAGAACAAGAACATAGTCCTTTAGCAGACTGGGCATTAAGAGTTTGAAGCAAACATATTCCACATAGATATAATTCCTTGTACACGTCCACATAAATTTAATGACCGGTCACCCACCAGTGAGATACCAACCTTCTTTTATTGGGTATTTGAAAACATTCTCAGAATCGATATCATCGTACATTAGGTAACTACCTACTAGGCAGACCAGCATTATATCGGCTAAGTCACACAAGCCAATATGGATAATTTTGACAATCTCATCCCCGGCGTACACTTCACTACAATTCGCAATCGTGTTCCTGTGTTGAATGAGCCGCGAAGTCCAATCACTTACGGAGTTGAGCTGCAATTCTTGGTCCCCGTTCTAGCCGCGAGTCAAACAGACCCGCATCCAAATGAGACCCGGAAGGCTGTTATTGTGCAAGATGGCTGCAGTTATGAGGATGCTGTACAGATAGTCGCCCACACCGTCCTATATATCCTACGCGCTGGAGCTGGAGTTCCAGCATGGACGTACCTCGGCCCTCCGTATCCAACGCCCGTAGAAGTTAGTATGATGGATCAGGAGTCTCAGGCAGTGTCGAACATGCCAGACTACTCTCAGTGGGTTGTCGAGGCTTCCGAGGACTTAGTTCCGCTCCACGACAAAGTCTCGAGTGATTACACCTGGGTCGGCGTCAAGGTCAAGTCTAGCAAGCGAAATTCCCGTGAGGCAAGCCAGTTCGACCAGATTGGGAATGTGATCAAAGTCCTACGAAGTAACCTTCGAATGCGGCTCGCCCCGACAACATCTTTGATGGTCCACGCTGGCGAGCGAAGACGGGATATCCATGTCTACACGATGGGTCCCAAGTTCCTGCGAGTATTCTGTACGCTATGGTGGGTTCTGGAGAAGCATATCCTGTCTCTGGTACATCCATCTCGTCTCGATCACTTTGCTTGCAAGCCCCTGACGAAGTACTCGCGACTCAGCAAAATGACAAGCGAAGAGCTTAGGGACTATTTGTTGACAGAAGGCATGCATAGAGGGACTTTCGAGATATTCTATAACCAGATGCACTCCATTGTTCCGATTACATCTATGATTAGGCGGGAGACGGACGAAATCGAATGCATCTGGCGATGTGTGGACGCCGAAGAGATCGCCCAGAAAATGGAGGTGGACGTATACCAATTGATTAAAATGCATCTAACAGGGAGAAGAGAACCATGGCTGACTTGGGGCAGAGGAAGTATCGGGTTCCAAGGCTTCTGCGAGTATGCCTGGCCCGAGAGCTTGAAGAAGCACAACGACGGAGAGACGGGAACGATCGAGTTCAGAAGTCTTCAGGGTACCTTAGACCCCCTTCTCATTGCTAACTGGCTGGCCGTCGTGATAAGACTGTATGACTTCGCTCATAGAGGCAACACGGACGACATCATGGCGATTATTCAAAGGTCTGTCGCGAGTCGGTATACTTGTATAGATCTACTTGAGGATCTCGGCCTTCCTGAACAAGCCAAGTACTTTAAGAAGGAGATTGGTTCCCACACTAGGGATATTACGAATGAGAGTATGGACAGTCTGTTCGTTGGTCCGTAGGTATCCTCCAGTTCCCTCTGCTTCATCTCCTCTTCCATCTCCTTCTATTCCATCTACTTTTCGGAAAGATCCGAAAGCCTAAAACCACTGGGTTCTACATATATGATTCTAGAATAGGATATAGATATTGGTACCTAGGTAATTTACAGTATAACCCCACATACAAATGAAAGTATATTTTCTTTAACCTTGTTCTCACCGGACCTATGAGGCTATTACAGACCTCGCTGTCGCTTCTGCATAGCTCCTCCTGATCTTGTTGTCGTTCTCACCGCTTAGGCCGTATGTAGATAGAGGGACTAGCTTATTTCGTGACCTCTTACCCTGAGTAGTCACTAGCTGCTGCTATAATCGTCGCTTTGCTTAGGAGGTCTATTATACGCTGTCGTGAGGATTGGAACATCCGGCAATAGGTTAAGCGTACCTGAGTCTGAAATACGCCGAATCTCCGAATCGACCATGGTGTAGGTGGTGGTGATAGCTCTATAGGCGGACGGGATGGTGCGAAAAAGTAGAAGGAAAGGTACATCTATTTGTATGTAGGGTTGTACTGTATATTAGGTACCCACGTCTATATACTACCTGGGTAATCAAACTCCTGAAAACTCAAGCCATATCCTCTTCTTCTAGAAACTTAGCGAGGTATAAATAACTCAAGTTAATAAGCCATTCTACTGCGTCCAATACTATGCTACTAACCTAGGTAATCAATAAGATAAGACACATATAATTGAAGCTTGTCTCTTAATGAAGGGTATCCTGCATAGATTCCAGAAAGGAAATAAACCCTATAAGTGCATGTAGGTAGTTAGCTTCATAGCGCGACGGGAGTACCCACTTTGTAGACTATTTAACCCCTGCATGATCTAACTAGAACTAGTATGGCGCCATCGCCCCTAGTGATCTGACTGTGAAGCAAAACAAACCGCCGTCATTCGGCCATCTATTGTTATCATCGTCATCTTCTACCTACCTCCTAATCTACCTACCTAAACTACCACCCTTCTAGACCATACAGCTGGTATTGCACGTACTGGCAAGTGATACGGCGAGCTTAGTGATCCATCAACTTGAAGATCTAAGGTTCTAGGATTGTACAGATTGGCAAAGGACTGCTGAACATCCTAGCCGAGCGCTTGTTAGAAGCACTCACTGTCTCGGTTCACCATCATGGCGTTCACGCGCCGATGGCCTTCGACGCTGTTATTCGCGGTGCTGGGCGCCGCAACTGCATTTGAGCTTCAGGTGCCCTTAATATCACCGCAACAGAGACAATCAGAGGCTGGTAATTCCCTTGTCAAGCCATTGATCGACACCGACAAGCTGCAGGACAGCATCAAAATCGAGAATCTGCTAAATCGTGCCAAAGACCTCTATGGTCTTGCAGAGCTATCGGAGCCAGAGTTTGGACATCCAACCCGAGTTATCGGGAGTGCGGGTATGTGAAGATAAGAGTTCTACAACGCAAACAGTGTATCATGCTCATCATCGCCGTCTATTTAGGCCATAGTGCAACATTGGAATACATATACTCCGCCTTAGAGAAGCTTGGTGGTTACTACACCCTTTCCAAGCAGCCGTTTCCTGCTGTTATGGGTCAAGTCTACGAGTCTCGTCTAGTCATCGGTAATGAAGTGCCCAAGTCTGCCTCTCCGATGTCATTGACCCCTCCGACACCTAACAAACAGCCAGTGCACGGGGAACTTGTTCTCGTAGCAAATGAAGGATGCCATGCATCTGACTACCCAGCCAACGTCACCAGCAACATTGCTTTAATCCTTCGCGGTACGTGCTCATTCGGCACCAAATCAGAGCTTGCCGGCAAAGCAGGCGCAGTCGCAGCAGTCGTGTATAATTATGATTCCGGTGATCTTTCCGGCACTCTGGAGAGCCCAACTCCCAACCATGTCGCTACTTTTGGTCTCTCAGGCAAAGAAGCTGGCTCTATTGTCAAAAAATTGAAGGCGGGCGAAGTCGTTGATTCGATCGCATACGTCGACTCCGAGGTAAAGCAGATCCAGACCACCAACATTATCGCCCAAACTGTGGAAGGAGACCCAGACAATTGTGTCATGCTCGGCGGTCACAGTGATAGCGTCTCGGAGGGACCGGGGATCAATGACGACGGCTCGGGTAGTCTAACTCTCCTCGAAGTTGCTACGCAGTTGACCAGCTTCAGCGTCAAGAATTGCGTCCGTTTCGCTTGGTGGGCTGGTGAGGAGGAGGGTCTTCTCGGCTCGGATTACTATGTTGAAGTCCTGCCCGAGGAAGAGAACATGAAGATCCGCCTCTTCATGGACTACGACATGATGGGCAGTCCCAATTTCGCCTACCAGGTTTACAATGCGACGAATGCTGTGAACCCCGTAGGCTCAGAAGAGCTGAGAGATCTGTACCTGGATTGGTACACCGCGCAGGGCTTGAATTACACCTTCATTCCTTTCGACGGACGCAGCGATTACGACGCCTTTATCCGCAACGGTATTCCGGGAGGAGGTATCGCCACGGGAGCCGAAGGTATCAAAACGAAAGAGGAGGAAATTATGTTTGGCGGCAAAGCAGGCGACTGGTACGATCCTTGTTATCACCAATTGTGTGATGATGTCGGCAATGTCAATTCGACTGCTTGGCTACTCAACACGAAAGTCGGTTCTCATTTCCCTCTCCTAGTTCTTTCGCCACGCATTGCTAATTTCGCCTACAGCTTGTTGCGCACTCCGTTGCCACCTTCGCTTTTTCATTCGAGGATTTCCCTGAGCGAACGACCACAGCGTCATTAAGCACTTATGAACAGCCAGTCAAATACCACGGCCATCGTCTCGTCTTGTAACTTCAGTTCAGCTAAATTCAAATTCTTCAGCTATGTCCTCGCCAGCAAATTGACAGATGAAATATCCACATTCGGAGCTAAGGAATGATTGAATATGCAATCACAATGATGTTTACACTCGTTGGCCAGAACCGTCTACTGCCAATTAGAATGAACGTGGTAGACATGCATTGACATGCCTTGAAGCTAAACCAACATCGTGAAGTATAAGTAATCACGGACCCAGCCGCACAGATCTGAACGAGTATAATAATGTTATCCACGAGCTTGACAGTATAACTGAGCTGATCTATGCGTCTGGCGCTTCACGTGAATTCGAGCTCGTGTTGCCCCTTTTGGCTTCCCAGATAGCCCCGTGTAATATCACGAGCGAGAAGATGCGGAAAGTCATCACGGACTATAGACACGAGCTCGAGAGATGCCAAACCATGATCAACCCCTATAGTCATAGATAGTCCAGCAACGCTGTAAGGCCTTACAACATGAATAACTAGGGAACAGCACTGGCACATAACCTAACCCTACACAAACCCCCTTCCATCCGAACATGACATACCATGACCACTGACAGCGACGTCAGATGTTCGAACCGCACTGAATCACGGAAACTAGCGAGCGCAAATGATACAAAGCATGAGTCTTGTCGAAAGTGACACCGGGCGAGTCAACTCACAGGTCATCCTCTTGCGACTATATAAATCTGTTCCCACTCAACTCTACTACCTTTGTGTATCTCGATTTCTTCAACCCTACACCATCAATCACTAAACATCAAAACACTTCACATTAGCAGACAAAATGAAACTGTTCTCCGTTAACTCCGCTCCGGCCCCTGTGGCCCTGGCCATGACCTCGTTTCTCCTAACCAGCCGAGTGGCTCTAGCAGGTGTGATCATGGACAACTCATCTGCCTGCCTGGTTAAGAGCAACTCGTCTGTCTCGGTCGCCCCTCAGCCTACAGCTACGACCAACCAAGCACCTCCGAGTGACGGCAACTTTATGTTCACCGTGGTTAACTCTCACACAGCTCCGGTCTCAACCTTTCACGAAGAAGGCGCTGGTAGCCCAACTGTGATCCGCAACAACAATCCGGCGAACACTATTGCACCGGGCGAGACCGTCACATTCGCAGCTCCAACCGGAGTAAGTTAGACCTATCATCGAAACATCCTCACCGGACTTGATCTATAGACGTACTCTTCAAGCACAGACTTGAACTCGAGAGAATCGTGTACCGCATACCCAATACGAGACTCGTTCCTTCAATTCCTAGCACTTGCTAACCCTGAATATGTAGTGGTCCGGCCGATTGGCAATGTTCGAAGATGGCTATGGAGACAAGGTCCTCGACCGAGGCTCGTTGCTGGAAGGGTCCTTCATGAAGTTCCCATCTGGGGACGCCGTCATGGCGCTAGATGTCAGCTATGTGTAAGGGAGTCGAGCCCATCACATTAGCGATATCGAGTTTGCTGACAGTGGGCACAGTGACGGCTTCACCGTTCCGATGGTCTGCGAGTGCAACCAGACCATAGTGTTGGGCTGCAACCTGAACCTGAATGACGTGTGCCCGGTTTGTCATCACACAAGTATTCCCTCTCGGTAAGGTCGAAGACTAACAGACGCTCGCAGAAAGAGTTGCAGTTGAACGCAAAGACGTGCAAGAATCCCTACAGAGATCAGCACACGCCTCCGACGAGCGAAGAGAACGTCTTCAGGGACTGCGAGACCATGGCGTACACATATCCCACGGACGACTTGGCTACCAAGGTAGACATTGCTGGGTGCAGCCGCAGCACGACCTGCTGCATAGGCACGGCCTGCAAGCCTCATCCCGGGCAGACACTATGTCCTGCAGAAGGCGGATACGCGAAAGCCTGCGCGCATTTGTGATGGGAACTGGAAACCAGAATGCGCGGCATCGGATAGGGAGTCGGGTTATTTAGGCTTGTATGTATTAATGGCATCTTCACGACATAATTAGGGAGCCCTCATAATTAGGGGCGTATATTCTGCGATGTTTTAAACAGAGATTGCCATAATCATGAAATTGAATTCGGAAAGGGGGTATAATAGTCAATCAACGAGTAATCACAACGTCTCGCAGCTCTCCTGATGAATTCGCAGGTGAGTCCATAGATGTTACCCGGCCTTCACGCCGACTTGGCTGTCTCATTACATAGCAACATTCCACGCAACTCCATATCAGGAGTAAAGATCTCAGAGCACTGCTTTCGTCAGCACGACAGAGACGCTTGGATTGGACAATTAACCGTCGCTCACCATATCGCGTAGGTGACCGCGAGAGATAGAAAGTCGGTGTTTTCCCAAGGATACGGCTCTTCGAGCGAACCGCTGTAGTTGCTCAAGATGATGAGAAAGATGGAAGGGATGGCGAGGCACAACACCACCACGTCTCCACAGACCACGCACGCGGGAGGGACACGGGGTATGGTGCGCGTCGAGTCCAGCAATGCCATGAGCTCGGAGCCGTCGACGACGAGCGCGATCACAGCCTGCGGGTTTTCCTGCATTTTAGCGTTCGGCGTTGACAGAGTGAGTGGTGGCCATCTAAGCAGCAATCGGGCGCCTTACCACCGTGACCGAAAGGGCCAGCGTCTTTCCCCAATTGACGCTTTCGTAGATAAGATTGGCCAGTAGGACCACAGAAGCGCCCATGCCAAGAATTCGTGCGATGGCGCCCGCAACGGCTGCCGCTCTCGGCGCACGCGGTCGGGTCATCTCTAAAGGGGTGGGCAGGCGGGATGTGAGGGAGATGAGATGAGCCAAGTCGCCGGCGACACTGAATGGGCTGGGCAAGGGAAAAGGGCAAAAAAAAGTAAGGCGGCCCGGTAGCATCGCGATATGTATATGCCGCTGACCTTAATGAATAACCCCGGACAGAAGTTCATTAAGGGACCTGGGAAGGCGGGCTAAGGCTCAGGGTCGTTGCATATTACCCGTCCATTCGGATGCGAAAGTCGTTCTTGGCGGCTAGTCGTCAGCACAGCAAACGTTTGGTTCAGGCTTAACTGTTATGACAAGGGCGTTTCTACGATTCCTACCTAGGTACTCGGGCATGATTCCCGTATCTTTCTCGTTACCAACGGGGTATTCGTCACCGAACGGGCCTAGGATATCTTGATATACTCGATGTCTCTATTGAACTACGCGTTAGAATACAAGATGCGTGTCTGTGCTTACTGTACTGTTATGGTCGAGAGGAAGCAATTGACTGGAGACTTACAGACTGCCACCTATACATTCGCTAGAAATGCCAAGAATGAGTTTGTCAACCTGGACTGGAGAGTGATAGTATGACCACCCACGAGCCGTACACCGTCAGCTGAGTATATTGCTCCGGAGTCAATATAATGCCAGTGCTATTACGGGAATCTACTATGATTCGACTTGGCAACATCATTAATATTCAGAAAAGAATAGTACTAGTGAAGATGCTTAGTAGAAAAGAGTTAGCTGTAGTTGATGGATTCGGGTATAATTACTATTCTAAGGAACTACCGGTATTTGCATATTACTTATAAAACAAACTACTATGTAAGTAAACGTATTCATCTCTAGTAGGGGTGTCTTTTTAGATACCTAGGTACCTAGGTGACGATAACGATAAGGTGTAACGGTTCGCCTAGCAATGATATCACCTGAGTAATCGTCTTCATCTTTAATCTAATCCGTACAAAGTTGCTTCACTTTTCTATACCCAAACATCGAAGTTTGGTCAAATCACCACACGTGCAATACCAACAGTACGTCCTACTGCGGCTCAGGTTTCATATGACCTTACGAATACCAAATCCTCAGAGTATGGCATAATACGCATTATCTTTTATGTCATTTGTAAACCCCCGGCAATCTCCACGATGGCGTCCTCGCCGACTCAGCCGCCCCTCGACGAACCACCAAACGATGACACGGCTGCACCCGCTCCCCAAATCCCAGACAATCGCAACCGCTCCGAACACCTTGTAGCAGCTTCACCCTACGATAATCTACCATTCAATCACCGATGTTTCGTCTGCCTTGTCGATGAAGCTGAAGCTACCTTACCCGCCGACTGGTCGACACCATGTGCGTGCACCCTGGAAGGACACCAGGAATGCCTCATGGCTTGGGTTACCGATCTCGAGGCGCAGGGCAAGGAGGTTAAGTGTCCCATCTGCAAGTCCCCAATCGTAGTCACCGAGCAGTGGGATTTCGCTATACAACTCAGCAACTACTTGAACAGAACGTTCTCAATATGGTCGTCGAGGATTCTGTTTGGCTTTGTTGCGTCCGGCGCACTAGTTAGCAGCTCCATCTACGGTGCAAAGGCCATCGACTGGTTTGCCGGCACCGAGGCTACCATGAACTTCCTACTCAAGACGGAAGATATCACATTGTTGGAGATTATGCGCCAACAAGCCGATCTACGAGATAGGCACGGCCAGCCTCCGGTCAACGTGTTGCATTTCGCCGTGCTACCACTCATCGCCCCTGGTCTCGTACTGAACCGAATGGAATATGGCGAGTTCGTCTTGATTCCGGCTTCGCTACTGGTAAGTAGTATTCATACGAATCTCACATAACATTGCAGAGCACGGTTACTAATACAAATTTGTTTACAAACCAACAGTACTCGTTGGTTATCGACCAGACGAGCGAATACCTCTCGTGGCCGCCGTCGCCCCAACGTGCCTTAGCTCTCTACCCAACCGTTCAGTCGACCTACTTCTACTTCCACAGGACCCTATCCAAGAGCCTCGAGCGAAAATGGGAGGCGAAAGCAAGGCAACTTGAACACGGAGCAAGCGAACCGGCGCCCGCGCCAGATCACATCGAGCCGCAAGCCGAACCCGGCAACCTGCTCCACTTCGGGATCGATGTTGCAATCGGCCTCGACGACGAAGACGAAGGCGCCGACAACAATAACCGCCGAAACAGGGCGGCGGATCGCGGCGGGTCGCCCTTCAACTTCCTGGCCGGAACGCTGGTCTGGCCCGGCGTGTGCTGCGGCATGGGCGAGCTGCTGCGGCTGGTGCTGCCGTCGCGCTTTGTCGCGCGCCCGCCGACCGGCGCCAGCACGGGCATCCTCCAGGAGCGCTGGGGCCGCAGCCTCGTCGGCGGGTGTCTGTTCGTCGTGCTCAAAGACGCCTTCTTCCTCTGGGTCAAGTATCGGCGCACCATGAATCGCTCGTCTCGGCATATCAAGAACGCTGCGAATCGCAACATGCGCCGCTAGGGGAGTACTGCCCGAGGATCGAGGGGTCGCGTTTGAGAGAGGCTGGATGGCGTTTTCTTTGGGAGTTGGGTTCGTGGACTAAGGTTCGGTTGGCTTGGTATGGCATGTCATGGCATGTCACGGCATGGCAAGGCAAGGCAAGGCAAGGAAGGCAAGGCATAGCATAGCATGCGCGAAGAGTCTATTGATTTGTAGACTGGATACCTATTTTGTGTCTAGGTAATGATACTAGGGGTAGGCGATATTGCCCCACGCCGGGAAGATGGTGCGCATATGCTTGCTTTAATTCAATCACGACCAAAAGCTCACTACTGCCTTGTTCTATTCTTTCCGGGCGTATTTGATTATACGTAGGACAGCCAAGCTCTGACTGATGGTGCTAGTCGGAGTGTCAATGCAACGTTAGGTAGTGTATTTGGACCATTGTCCAGATAGTCTACTAAAGTACTAACTTGCGAATCAAGAGACTATCAACAGCATGTTAAATTATTCGTGAAAAGTGTTGATGACAATCATCAATTAGGTATATTTGGTGCTAATCCAACTACCACGCTCTAATAATACGGCAAGTTGCGAGCCTGAACCGCAACGTGTTATTTTGCTTGCCAGGGCATCAGCACCAGCGACTTTCGAGGATTTCTGTTGGATTTGTCATAAACGCCAGCACGAACCGAACTTATCGATCCTAACAGGGTAAGGTAGTTATCTATTTAATAGAAGGGAACTCATTGCTTCCCCACGTTGTCCATCATCCATCCTGTTTGTCACCAGATACACAAAGTTCCCGATTTTTCTGCCAACCTACTATATATCACCCTAACAAGCAAGTCCACCCCCCCCCCCCCCCCCTCCCTCAAAGGTCAGAAGGCCAAATATGTCCCGAACTCGCACGGAGAGAAAAGGCCAAGACACGTTCACGCGCCCGTTCCCGGCGGCCGTCACGTACGACCTGTCGGTGCGCGACCAGGCCACGATCCGCGTCCCGCCCGGCTCGGCCTGGACCTCGGGCCCGCACTGGCACGACGCGCACACCGAGTTCCTGGAAGTTCTGGCCGGACGGGCTTGGGTCTCGCTTGCGGGGAGAGAGGTCTATGTTGGGGTTGGGGACGGGGTTGCTACGGTGCCGAGGGGCGTTGTGCATGAGTGGCGGAGGGCTGATGGGGGGAAAGGGGAGGGGGAAGAGGATGGAGATGAGCTTGTGGTTAGAGAGTGGACGGAGCCCCGGGATGGTGCTAAGGAGGTTTTCTTTCGGAATCTAAACGGCCTTGTTCTCGACGCTACGGATGAGAGTAAGGCTGGGGGTGGTGGGAGTAGATGGAGCGGCGCATTGTTGTCGCTTGATCTGTGGAATCTGTTCTGGCGCGCTGATAACTACCCCGTCGTTCTGGGCCCTGGGTGGGTTGGCGCCGTGGCTACGAGGACGATGATGGGCGCTGCGGTCGTATTGGGTTGGGTTCTGGGATGTCAGGGCGTGTATGAAGAGTATTGCTCTAAGTAGGAGCCTAACCTAGAGCCTTCTATTTGGAAGTATGAGGCTTTCGGTGTATTTTGGCAGATACGATAGTCTGTTGCAGTCTTGACATGAGAGTCTTTAGGGCTAGTAGCGACTTTAGTGAGTCCACGGTGCCGCTCTATCGGCAGAAGATAACAGAAGTCTGCTTCGCACTATGAGATATATTTCTATACTACAATCGCAGAATTCGGCGTTGCGCCGCTTGGTAAGGCGCTGTCTTGACTTAGAATGAGTCTTGTATCTCCTCTGGCCACATCGTCAAGCGTCTCATCACTAGTAGCTATGCCTTCTTGCTTGCTCGTCTTCCACTCGCCAGTCTGGGGGTCATATTCGATAAGGTACAACGTCTGAGCATCACCCCTACCATCGTATTCGTAGGTGATCTCTAGATTAGGCTCGCCATAGTGTCCCATGAACTCCAACTGAAGCTTGAACTGTGTCCCAGGATCTAAGTCGCCGCGAAAGTTGAAGAGGAACGGCTCAGATCTAGCCACGCGCCTATTGTATTCCAGCTTTACCGAACGAAGGAACGAGACCGGCGTGCCATCCACATCAACGCCGTACACCTTGAGCTGGTATCGTTCGTCCCCTGTCGATTCCATCACAACCATCAGACGACGGTGAAGTATAAATGACGGAATGGGGATATCAAGTTTAGCCATCACTCTAACCATCAACTCGTCGGTTTTAGAATAGATGCGCATATCGGCGAGTCCGTCTAATGGCGTCTCTTGCAGATTGCATATGGCAAGCTTGGCACCTCGTCTTCGACCAGGAACTTCCGGGATTTCATTCGCCGGGGTCACCGTGAGGGAAGAGCCGAGAACAAGACAGAGATCTGATTTCTCGGCGTGATCGCGAGCTAGTTGCAGGGCATCCGCAGGTAGAGACTCGCCGAAGTTGATGATGCTATCGAGCAGAACTCCGCCGCACCGCGCGCATTTACGTCCTGTGCGATGATCATGGACTGACTTATCGTAGGAAGCAACGGCTCGAAAGTCTACACCTTATCAGTAGAGTAATCAATCAATACTCTAGAGCCGGTCGCTATATACCGCGAATATACTCCTTCCCACAGTCCTTGCAGTACTCGCGATTGCTGTTACCATGGAGCTCGGATATTCGGTCCTAGAGCGGAAGAGAATGAATGAGCCATGCTCGAACGAACTCCTACGAATAGAGCTTAGACGGACTCACTGGCAGGATCCCGCTCTTTCTATGTAAACCGTCACAATTCTGGCTTATCAGATACTTCAGGATCCCCCGGTCTTGCAACTCCACGAGCGCCATATGCGTGAGCGTCGGCACAGCCTGCAGGGTGTTGACCGCACCCGTCCGCTGTCGTCCCTGGGCTCTGAGCGTCCAGATACCCTCGGGGCCGCGGAAGTCGGGGATGCCTATCACGCGTTTTAGACCCGACTACAGCTATGCGTTTTGACATCGAGGCTAACCGGCAGATGTAGATATCCCCGCCCCCGTGAAGACGATCATGTGCTTGCTTTTCTTGATCTGTTTTACTAGGGCTTCTGCTTTCCTGTCTATCGCCTCAGGAGCTTCTTGGCGCTCTTCTGCCGGGACTTTAGGTGCTGTGTTGGCCATGTCGATAGTCAACTTCCAGGGATGCTTTTGAATCGAGCAATGCTTTACCACATTAGAAACGTGTAAGATGTAGAGCACATGGGTCAATGCCAGACCTAAGTCAAGCAGGATGCATTAAATACATGGCAAGATTACCACGTGACATCGCCCCCGAAGTTCAAAGGGACGACCTTGGCGTGTCGTAGGTCCAGCTACCGCGACGCGCGCTAGGCGTAGGCAGCAGTGCTCGGCGATATTTGTTATTTATTGAGTACCCGCTTGGTTGGCGCGGTAGCAAACTATAGTGCATTATTATATCTGTCAAATTTCGATTTGCTAGATCACAGAGAACCTAGATATATTTATATGTCTTAATACTAGAATATTTGCTTCATATGTAGTACTATAGTCGTATATACACAGATACTTGGAGAAAACGATGGAGGTGTAAGTGCACGGTGATGCGGGCTTCTGCCACTCATAATACTAGACGTATAACAATGTCATCATCATCCTTATTGCCGAGACAAGCATGATTTTGGTAAGGCGGCCCAACTCACGTTTTAGCTCTGCTATAGGTTGAGAAAGTGAAAGACTCATGTGGATATCCAAGTATTGCGAAATTTTGATACCCAGCCTGTTGATATTAAGTAACCGAGTGGCTCTCGACAGCACTTTTAGTTCTACCACGACGTGTTTCCCGTCTAGGTTTTACCTGCCTTCTTTACCTATCTTTGGCATACTTTCTCTTTCCCGGAAGTGATTAGCGTAAGCTCAAGCTAATCGAGCCTTAATATAAATGAAGGGATGCTTAGTTATGAAGAGAGGGCTTTAAAAGCCAAATAGATATCACCGCCTTGAAACTTCTAGTAGAAGGGAAGCCAGCTGGGCTAGGACACGAACCTTGAATATAGAGGAACAGGCCAAATATAAATTCATTGCAGACAAACGCCCCAAGGAGTTAATGGATTCTAGTGTGACCTCGTAAGCATCTCTGTCAGCTTATTGTAGGTCATCACGACGAAGGCAAGAAACATGTACTCAAGTCGGTAAATCATACAATTCAACTGAGAGTCGAAAATGCCTACGTATATACATATGTGGAAGCACATTAAATTTTATGTATTCTTCATCATATACTTCTCCCATCAACGACCCCCAGAGTATTACTCTATTACGTTATATCTCGTTAGAGACCAGTAGTGGCCCTGATGGTTCTCCTGAAGATGCGAATAATCTAGATACCTAATGACGGTCTAATAAAGTGAGAAACATAAGTAAGAGCTTCTCTCCCAGGACTTCTCCATCTTATTGGTATCTAACCAAAAGCGCTCTCATTTCATTAAGATCTTTCCCTTCCTTAGTTTCTACCTCATTTATAATGTCGGCCACTGTGCGGCCCTCTGAATCTTTGACGTCGCATTTCGCGCCATGCTCGAGGAGGATTCTCAGTACTCCAACATGCCTTCTCCGTGCCGCAGCGTGGACCGCCAACTCAGAACCTCCGGGTTCACAGTCGGCCTCTTGCTCTGCGCCATGTTCAATCAAGCACTGCACTATAGCCTTGTTGCCTTGTAACGCAGCCGCACCAAGTGCCCCTGAACGCTCCAGCTTAGCACCGTATTTGAGCAAGAGCTCTATGACATCAGGGTCCTTGTATAACCTCGCCGCAGAGAATAACGGTAATGGGGTGACATCTGGAGCCAGGTTCGGGTCTGCGCCCGCCTTCAACAGGCACTCGAGGAACTCAACCGGCTTCTGGCTCAAGCACGCAAGAGTAAGTGGTGTACCACCGTTTTCAAAATGGCAATTGGCTATCGAAGGGTCTTTTGAAACCAGCGCCGAGACGACATCCGTGGAGCCTGAGAAAGTCGCCGCACGGATGACTGCCTCGTTGATGGGAATGGCGGGATATTTCGAGAGAAGAAAGGTGACAATTGATGACTGAGATTCCCGTGCAGCTGCGGCGAGGAGGCTGTGGATCGCCTCTTCGGTAGGACGTTGTTCGGTACCGAGTAAGCGTTCAAGTTCGTCAAGCCTCCCTGCGGACACAGCTTGAATGAGTAAGCTTGGGCTATCTGTGTCCATTCTCAGGTTGTTTACTGGCTGGATGGGAGGAAGAATGCCTAGCACAATGTTACCCTGAAACTGAGGGGAAGTTCGAAGTTCAGCTTACGTGCCTTGGAGGTTTCTCTTTAGGAAAATGTCAGCACTGCGTTGCAGCAGAGCTCTACTCGACAGGGGTATTGACCTCGACATACATATACTCATGGAAAGACGATATCGAGAATCTGACTAACTATAATACAAATGAACTAATTTAATGTTCTTTTATGGCATACTTAGGCATGGTATATACGCGACTTGATAACTGAGATTAATATTTTGGTATTTGTCTGCGTGAGAGGGATCTGTTAGAGGACGATAATTCTGTGAAAGGTAGGCAAGTTACATTCGGATTACTTTTCACATGCGATAGCAGGTAAATCCGATGCAATGTATGCCTTGAGGTAGGAGGCGATAGAAAATAGGACTCTGGAGTGGATCACCTAGATCGATGGTCGGGAGAAGCATTTATGGCATGACTCCAGTTTTCTTGATCGACTGTGATTAGCCAATAAGCCCCTGGATAAGGTAGACTGAAAGTGCACGCTTTGGTTCCCAGAGTGTTAACCGATCTAGAAGCTTCTTAGAGTTACCTTCTCTTCCGAATGTGGAACAATCGGTTCATTGGAGGCGGCGACTTCTAAGATATTTGCTACTGTAGTGCTCTAGGCGGGAAAGGGGGAGATGTGATATAAGCTGCATCTAAAATGTACGTGCCATGATGTAGATTATGCATAATCATGGGCTCCTTGGGCTAGACTATATCATCAAGTTTATATTTCGTAATTTGTCCTCCGCCGGAGCCCTCTCCGGCCATGGTGGTTAAGTCACGAGGTCTGAATGGAGGCATACGAATACGTGTGGCACGGAGCATCTTCATCACATGGCACGATAATAGATTGATTGATCCGTTACAATGTTTCCTTGCTACCACTAAGGTGACTATTAAATAAATATCTCGTATCCAATGCTTTGGCCATGACATACCGAAACATTACCTCTCGACATAGACGGCTGGGTTACTAAGAGGTACCTTGGCTCTTTTTAACATATCGAATGACAGGTAGATTGGCTCGGCACGTGGACTTCTGTCTATCTCTACACTATATTATCTGATATATTGTCGCCCATCTAACCAATCCGCCGGGCCACTTCTTCGGTGTAGGTGGTAGCTCCAAAGCAGGTCTTACGAGTACCTAATGCCAGTAATTCATGATATCCTGTCAAACTAATGCAGTTAATATAAGAAGTATGCTTGATGTAGTAAGTGTAAAAATATGAGACGCATGATAAGCGCCTAGGCTAGGAGTGACGATGTGAGCTGACGATATATGCAGTAACCGCGGAAGGGTTGACTCGATATAGAAGTGTTGAATACGACTATATGTTAGTCACTAGGCAGCCATGGTGGATAGGACGGGAATAGCTGCATTTTTGTCGATGCTGACTGGAGTTCAGGCGGCGTTGATCAAGACAGGCGAGGCTCTAGGCATTAGGCATTAGCTAATTGAGCCGCACTTCATGACATAAGCTGATAAATCGTCGTCGAATGGAGGTGGGTGGGTGACCTGGATGGCCAGCGTATTGGAGGGTTGACCCGAAGAGCCGCAATCTCAAGGAGCGCCGCGCATAAGGGTTGGGTCATCGGATTGGATAACACCCAAACCTGCACAAGCTTCCGCCTACCCAGCTTTTCGTTGTGCGATGACCGCTCAGCTGACTATAATATCCACATGGTCTGGAACACGATTGCTTTCGAGTTTGTTGTGCGAGTAGTCAGTGTGCTGGGACATGGTAGCTCAACAGATATTGGATCCGAAGCAATTGGACATTCCTATTCCTAGCGTCTAAGACCAACTGGATAAGACCGCATATGCGCGCGGATGATGACTCTTGGCTACAAGGATAATTGCGTTTGCTTCACCGGTACCTCCGATGGCACACGGGACGGGTAGAGGACGGGTAGGTGACTGACTGGTTGAAGGTGTGTAAATACCTCCAGGGCTATATAATAATAATAATAAAATAAATAGTTAGTTAAATAGAAAGGGAAACAAATTACATCATGAATGGAGTCAAGCTCGCACAAGAAGCAAACCATATGGAGCATAACCGCGTGGAACTCAACGTTCGTCAACCGACGACCAACAACCTGGGAAAGATAACAACGGTAGAAACGGGGGATTGTCTCCTAAAACTTCCTAAAAGTTGACATATCGCATCGCACTGCCTAAACACACTAAGACATCCTGGTCGGAGAATAATAAGGTTAGGTTAGGTGGTCTTCTAGTCCGAGCGGCACCACGGCACCATGGCACTAAACTAGCCAGGGAAATAAAAAGACTGACTAAAATTACAGTACTTGGCATCTCTGCCACTTTCTTAAAGGAACAAAGTCTCAAACTAACCCCTCTGCCCCCTTTACCCCCACCTAACTCTACCGACTCCCTGGCTCGCTCATCATTGGCAAACCATCCAGTCGGGTCGCAAATCACTGCATAACCTGAACAAGAATCATCCTGTTGCTTCTCTTCGAAAATCCCTCTCGCTCTGCTACATAATACCGCAAACTTGGAACTGAGTCAATTATATATGACGGACTTTCCGACACCTTGGAGGCACTAATATAACTGCCGCCCGTTGTCTCACTTTCGACACGTGTTCTGAACACCGGCGGGTTTTGTTCTGTAAGACGTTTGCACCGGCCATACCGCTCAAACACACTCAACGCTTGCGAACAAGACTCGTCAACGGTCAAACCGTGTTACTTTCGAAGTGCTTTCCCGAAGGAGACCATGGTACCGAGATTTCTCTAGTTTCCGATAGATGACATCGGCACACCGAGGGGGACCAGTACAGAAGTTGGGGGCCACCTCGGTCAGATCAGGTCCTACCTTAGGACGTATGTACCTACCACCCTGGGAAATCAAATAAATTTCCACCAAATTGTCAGCACCATCTTCTCAATAAGGATACGAACACCTGCTATGTAAGAACACGGGCCGTGGGCGGTTCGCGCAGCCCACCCCTGCTCGTCCTCTCCTCTCCCCTGTTTTGCCCTTATTACCTGCATTTTCACAGCAGCAGAAACTGAGACTTCCGATTCGGTTAACGTGTCACCACGCAACAACTTTCCGCAACTGGCCGAGTGGTCGTTACCTCGAATTGGTGGAATCGTGAGACACCAGCGACGAGCACCACAGAGCACAGCAGAGGATATTGTCCCACCAAAACACACTGGCAACAATTCCTAACGGACGGCAGTTCTGTGCCAATGTTCGACTACGAGTTCGACTAACGGCAGACTCGACTTTGTGGCGTCAAATGGCTCGCTTTAGCGCGAACCACGTTGTCCCGGACGCTGGATCCCTGGGCCGAATGAAATGAAAGAAAAAGGACCCAGAGTCAGCTCCAATGCAAATAGTCTTGGCTCGCGAATAGGCCTTTGCCGCCAGGGTATGAGACTAGCCTAGTCGTAACCGTGCAACCCTGTTGGTCGAACATGGCGACGTTACCCTTTTCGTCCTTCTCGCTAACCCGTCTTTCTATTTTATGTGATAATTTTTTCATCTCGGATTACAAAATCCGCGTCCACGGATATTATGTACGTCGTACTACACCGCCAAACACCACCACGGGGTGACGAGATGTCGTGGCTTGGCGATACAGATTTCAACGTCTTGGGACGGCATCGACCTTCCCTCGTCCCATGCGGCTCATACTGGACCAATTTTATGGCTCCCCTGACCCCCATGCCCTTATCTGCTTGCCGCGATCACCGGTAATGCTAGCCGGGTGGCCCGAGACGAGCTTAGCGTCGCTTCTAGACTTTATTCCAGAGCGTTTGGGTACCCGCGTGATGTGTTTGCAGGCCTGTGCTCTGAAATTAGATTGTCGATCTCGGCGACGGGCCCCTTTAGAAGCTAAGCTATGCCATGATCCGTCTTATCCAGTCGCGGCTCTTGCACGACGGTTTCGTTCCACATTAAGTCATGTGTCTCGTCTCACCTCTAACATCGATCTTTCATTTTGCCGGTGCTTAAGTGAACTTCTGCCGATACACAAGGCGTGCTGTGCTGTGCTGGGCTGCGAAGCGTCGTTCTGGGTGTTTTATCCGTCTTACCCTGTTAGCCTACCTCGAACTTGGTTCTTACACTTCTCCATTCAAGCTAACCTCCTTACCTCCGGTTCCATCTGTCAGTCCCTGTCTAGTAGGTCTGATCTCACCTACCGTCTACGGTTCTTTAACTGCAGCCCGAGCGTTGCGTCACCTGTAAGGCTGACCCAAGAACTCTATCGTTTTCCACGTGGCCGGCAAGTTCTACAAAGGCACCAACGGCAACCTGGTCGACATCGTCCGAGGCCTAGACCAAGGCTGAGATATCACCGCGCATCTGCCTAGTAGTGGCCAACTGTCGCAGTTGCCTCTAGAGCTCGAGCCTCGTCAAGTCGTATACATAGGGGGAGCGGCGCCAGCGCCATCGGAAGTACTCGTTGATCATTCGAGGGACTATGACCTCGTTAGGTAAGTTGCTGCATGTTCGACGTCTGACAATCCCTCCTCATGTTGCCTTCCTGCATAGAGGTGTGATCAATGGAAAGGTGCTAGCTTAGGTGGCTTCCGTTCCTACCTTGCATGGCTTTGCCTTGCCTTGCCTTGCCTTGCTTTGCCTCACCTCGCCTCACCTTACGTGTCGAGTTAATACAAAAAGGCTAAAGCAATGACGCTTGAAGGTTGCTCCTTTTCATCCATGTCATCCCAGGCGACTTGATCCTCAGAGAGCCAAGTCCCTAAACACCAATATTCACCCAATTAGTCAATATTTACCCTACCTATATTGAAGCGTAATAGTACCATCCATTCGTCTTGTGTTGGTATGGATTGGCGTTCTGAAGTCTGGAGCCTGGAGACTGGAGCCTGACGATTGGTTGCCTCGTTGAAGTTGTCATGCCGCGCCTATCGTCACCCACCTGAGTAGGAGGTAGTGAGGAAAGGAACTGCAGGTGGTTCTCTCCTGAGGGAAATAGTGGAAGCTTCAACTTAGAAATGGCTATGCCTTCCAACAGTTATCTGAGGTTGTTAAGGTTCGGTTCTTAGTGACTCGCTCCTGGTGGTTGTCTTAGTAACCTGCCTCGCCTCCCTTACTCACCCAAGTTCCAACACTCCCTCTTACACACCTTCACATACCCTCACACACCACCATATGTACGACCACTTTCGCTTGGACAGTAGCAACAAATGCAATTCCTACTCTTCTCATCTCCGAATTCGACATCGTTGTCCTTCTCTCCATTCAATTCGTTCGAGGGAATCTAGACACTAACATTCACCGTTCAGGACCAAGCTATCATTTGACTACTTCGTTTCAGCTGGACTTCGTTGAACTTGCGTCAACCCTCCTGGCCGTTCTAGGATCGCTTCTTCACATTTCGGATTCTACGTAACGGCCGAGAGGATGACAGAAGGAGACCTTCAGAAGGTGCAGGCCACGCTGCATTATGTCTACCCACTCATAGTGTTTCTGTACTTCGAGATCACCTCGATCGTCGCAGCTTGCACGGTGCAGACTTCGGATTCGGCCAAATCCACCCACGTACGGCGCAAGACTATTATCGGTCTTCTCTACTTGTTCATAGTCGCCTTCTTAGCTCAGGTCGTTCTTAAGGTAATCGAGATCGTCTTGTGGGGACGATGGCCCTCCCAGGACACCATCATCGGCCTTCTGTCTTGTATCCTGATCTTCGGAATTGAGCAAAACAGCCTAGGGGACGACCCTTGCACTGCCTGGTACCCTTTCTATGGATCATGGCTTATCGCGCTTGCTTTGGAACCCGCGAGCGCCGTAATCCTGTTCATCGCCGCCCGTGACCCGACGGCAATAATTCCCATCTCTTCTGACAACTCACCACTATTCCTTCGGATTGACGCCTCCATCGTCGTCACCCGCTGCGTCATTGCCTTGTGCGCCCTTTTGGCGTACTTCGTTTGGCGAGAGAACGAAATTGATGATGACGACGAGGACGAGGAGCGAGCGCCGCTGATCCCCAAACCGAGCCAGAACGGCGCTGACGCGTCAGCAGATAGTGGCTATGGTACTAATTCGGACGCTACCAACACGGACGCCACTAACACGGATGCTACCAACACCGAGACGGCCAATTCACCGAGAGAAATCGAATCGCCATGGGAACGTCAAGAGCGTATCTCGCGCGAGAGGATGGAGAAGCGGTTGAAAAACGAGGGCAGCTGGATCGCATATGTCAAGGGATTTCTGATCTTTTTCCCGTATATTTGGCCTGTCAACAATCGCCGCCTTCAGCTGTACGCCGCCCTTGTGGGCCTCTGCTTACTTGCTGGAAATGCGCTCAATTTCCTGATCCCTCGGCAATATGGCGCCGTTATGGATTCTCTGAGCGGTGTTTCCGGAAGCAACCCATGGGTTCAGGTCGCAATTTTTGCCGGACTCCGGCTTCTAGCTTCCGAAGCTGGTATCAGCCTTTTGAGGCAGATGCTATGGTTGCCTATCGAGTACTACTCTGAAGAGGCAGTCACAGTAGCAGCATACTCCCATATCATGAACCTTTCCTCCGAGTTCCACGATTCTAAGAGTTCGTCGGATCTTCTCGTGGCTATTTCAAACGGGACTTCTATCTCGAACATGCTCGAATCCATATGCTTTCAGGCACTGCCAATGCTGATTGACTTGGTGATCGCGTTCACATACCTGTCTACCAAGTTCGGCCCGTACGAAGGCTTCATTACCATTGCGACTGGTGCCGCCTTCATCCAGGCTGCTACTCGGATCATTGCAAGCTTCAAGGAGAAGAGGAAGAAGATGGTTCGAACGTAAGTAACTTGGATTCCAACTCAGTCTGAGGCTTGAATTTTGCGGGCCCCTTGGGGAAGTTATTTGGCCGTCAGCAAGATGCTGACAAGCTCTTTTAGGTATTTCGAGGAACATTATATCCGTCAGGCCGGCATTCAAGGCTGGCAGACCGTTAGTGCCTTCAACCAAGTCCCATACGAGGAGAGACGATATGGGGTGGCAGTCAACTCCCACATCTCTGCAGCAAAGTCGCTGTACTCCGGATACTTCGTCGGACATGCCTTTCAGTATCTAATCCTCCTTGCAGGGTTGCTCGCCGGTGCTTTCTTGGCTGTATACCAGATCACACACGGCCAAGCCACTGCTGGAGATTTTGTCATGCTTTTGACATACTGGGGCCAGCTCACATCGCCTCTACGTTTCTTCTCGCAACTCGGAAAGAGCATTAGCCAGGACCTAGTGCACGCGGAGCGACTTCTCGACGTAATGACGACGAAGCCGACCGTAGTTGAGAAACCTGATGCCCGACCCTTGAAGCTCAAGGGCGGCAAAGTCGAATTCCGGAATGTCAGTTTCAGCTATGACAAGAAGAAGGACATCTTGAAGGGCGTGAAAGTGGTCGTTTCGTCCGGAACTACTGTTGCCTTCGTTGGCGCAACTGGGGCCGGGAAGTCGACAATCCTGAAGCTACTTGATCGTTTCTATGATGTGACGGGTGGCTCCATTCTCATTGATGGCCAGGATATCCGGGATGTCACGATTTCAAGGTATGCCTGACTGTCCCCTTTATAACCCCAAGGTCCCCGATATATACTGCTCTTTGGTGAAGGAATATGAGTTATCGCTCTGTTCCCGTTCATGGTCTATTCACTAACATTGATTCTTAGTCTACGACAGTCTATCGGCATCGTCCCGCAATCACCTGTCCTTTTTGACGATACCGTAATTAGCAACATTAGATACGCTCGGTTGGCCGCAACAGACGAGGAAGTGTACAGTGCGTGTAAAGCAGCTGCGATTCATGACCACGTCATGGGTTTCACCGAGGGTTACAAAACTCGAGTTGGCGAGCGTGGCGTGTGAGTGACCTAGTTGGAAGATATTACCAACGACGACTAACGATTTTTAGCAAACTATCTGGCGGTGAACTGCAACGTATTGCAATTGCGCGAGCTATTCTTAAGCAACCGGAGATTGTGCTTCTTGATGAGGCGACTAGTTCGGTCGACACTGACACGGAGCAGAAAATTCAAGAAGGTCTCCGTGCTCTGTGTCATGGCCGTACTACATTTATCGTTGCGTAAGTGTGGTTGACTGTTTTGTGTGATCTGTTGTACTAAATTGGACATAGGCATCGCCTATCAACTGTCATGAATGCTGACACTATCTTTGTTGTTGCAAACGGAGAGATTGTGGAGCAAGGTAACCACGAAGATTTGATCTCCAAGGGCGGTAAATATGCCGAGCTTTGGTCCAAGCAGATCTTCGTCAAGCCGAAGGAATCGAAGGAGGATAAGCAAAATGGAGAGGCTGTCGGCACGGTGCTTTCTGGTGCTACGCAAACAGATGGATCCGTTGACCAACCAGCAAATGATACCAACGCACAGATCAGCACCCCGAAGGACACTCGGAATGCCGTTCAGACCCCACGACCATCGCCGACTGTTACAACTACCATGGCTAGCAAGGCTAATGGACAGGGTGTGAAGACTCCAAATGGGCATAAGAAAGAGGTAGATCCGTCGAAGAATCATTCGTGATTTTTTTGACTGATGCTAACTTCTAACTGACAGGGTTCAAAGTTGAATCCTGGCGCTCCGGAGTTCACGCCTCGTTCTGCGGCCGCGCCAAACCTGATCCATCCGTCTCCCATACGAAACAGCTGGGCTGAAGATGTCGAGGAAGAAGCCAATTCTCCTAATACAGCACCGCTAGTGGACCTAGAGTCTGCCTCTATTTCTACTGCAATAAGAGCCTACGAGGCGAGTCCTTCGAGCAAGCATGACGATGTTCTCTCACCTGTTATACCACCCGAGTCGCCTGTCCAACCGTCCGTTTTTGAGATGTCGGATTCCAAGCCTCGTCGTAACACTCTTCAGTCCATATCTTGTCCTGAGCCACCGTCACTTGGCCTCACAGGTAGCCCAACACGCTCCGCCAGCCAACCGATGCCGACTCAACCAACTGTTCCCGAGTCTTCGCAAGAACAAAGCAAACCAGCAACCACCTCGGCCGAAGTTGAGCCCCCTCCGCAAGGACCTGCAAGAGGCAGAGGTGGCCTCCGTGGTCGAAACCGAGGTCGCTACCGTGGTGGAGGAAGAGGTCGAAGACGCTATCCGTCCAGCCCGAGACTGAACCAGAGAGGCGGCACAGGAACCTCGCAGGGACGCGGTGGCACTCCGTCCACTGCAAGGTAATCCCACATCTTAATGACACTAACCTGTTACGGCCATTTCTACCTTACTCGGTTTCTTCGTGTACGAGACGCCCTATTTTCTCGAACACATTTTACGCTTCGATTCTTCTGCGTATTGTTACGACTTTTTTTTATCTCTTTTTTCTACGGACGAGTTTCTTTTTTAACGTAGGAGGTAATACACAGGTGTCAGTTATCGATGTTCCATATCATGCGTTATTCGACTTATGAAATTTTAATAATGATGGTTGGCTGGTGGCGGGAATCACAAATACCGGGGAGAACAGGAGGAGGAGGAGGGGCGAAGGGGAGCAAAAATAAGTGTCGATGGTATCGTTTTTTTTTTCCTTTTCTGATTCTTGTTCGGCCACTGGTATTCGAGGACCAAAAAGAAGAGAGAAGAAAAAGTTTATGTGCTTTAGGACCCTGAGTTAGGACCCTGAGGCGTGCTGTTAGAGGGAAAAGAAAAATATTCGAAGGAAAAAGTACGGCATGGTAAACCGGAGTCGAGGTGTATGGCGGAAAAATTAGATGAGCATTTGATTTTCTCCCTCCCCCTTTGTTACTCTCGACCAAACCAAAAACCCCCCCCGAAAACGAACAATTTATCGTCTTATCATCACCCATTACACGCGGTCATGATGTACATTAATCAGAAGATGCGATAGATTATTCATGAAATAGAAAAAGTCCTTATTCCTCTTTTTTATTACTCTGGGTTGTCGATCTTGTATCTTGTGAATGAAGTCCACGTAGGCACAACTCAACTAGTGGTGCGTCTTTACTCTGCTCTCTGGCGGTAGCGTAGGCGTGACAGTAGACGCAGACATAGAAATACCACCTCATTAACTGACCTCAATACCCGTCCATACATCTTAGCCAGGCCACGCCCAATCATTTGGCCCTTTCCATACAGTGAATGCTATGCAATCAATTCCGCCTCTGCTTTTCTCCGCATCTGCTTATTCCTGGTAACCGTCGATGAAAATCATATTAGACGTATATGTAGACAGGGGGTATCTGTCTATCGACTTATCCCGACAAGCCCAAAGGCTCATTGCCCAGCCCCCCGTCCAGCGCCAGGGTTGCCGCCTGCACCGCCCGCACCAGCGTCGCCACCGCCGCCTCCACCCATCATATTCCGGGCCATATCAGCGATGTTGGGGTCGCTCATGAGAGCGCCGAGGTCGGGCATGCCACCGCCGGTGCTGAAGCGGTCGGCCATCTCGCGCAGGCGCGGGTTGGTCATCAGGTTCTGCATCATCTCAGGGTTCGACATGAGGTTCTGCGCCATGCTAGCGAACATGGGGTTGTTCATGATGCTGCCGAAATCCGGCATGCCCCCGCCACCTGCACCACCGCCTGCACCTCCTCCTGCTCCTCCGCCTAGAAGACTGGCTAAACTACCTAGGTCGGGCATGCCCCCACCACCGCCACCGCCTCCGGAACGCGCGCTGGGAGATGCCGGCGGAGAGGTCTCGGCCTCGAGTTCCTCGACGCGCCGCCGCGCCGTCTCGAAGCCCTTCTTCATGGCCTCGCTGCCGCCGCTGCCCTCGTGCTCGATGCCCTGGCGGTAGGCGTCCATGCTGCCCCGGGCGTCGCCGAGTGCGAAGCGCGCGAGGCCCAGGCGCGACCAGGCCTTGGTGTACCCCGGGTCGAGGCGCACGGCCTGCTCGGCGTCGGCGCGCGCGCTGGCGTGGTCGCGCGCGGCGCTGTACGCCGCGGCCCGGTTCGACAGGAATATGGCGTTGCCCGGGTGCAGCGCCAGCGCCTGCGTGTACAGGTCGATGGCCGCCGGGTAGTCCTTGGTCGCCATGGCTCGGTTACCCTTGGCCTTGAGGTCTTCGGCTTGGGCCTTGTCGGCGTCGGAGGGGGATTTCTCGGTTGGTTGGGGGGGAGGGGGATTACTCGTGGAGGAGGATGAGGGTGGTGGTTTAGAGGAGGAGGCGGAGGTGGTGGATTTCAGCTTCTCGTAGACGCCGTAGATCTGGAGCAGGTTCTGGGCGCCGGTGGCGGCGGACACGGCGGCGGCGTCGGTGGGGTCGACTTTGAAGGACTCGGCGATGCAGTTGATGGCTACGTCGATGCTGTCCTTGTCGTCGGCGGACAGGGTGCCGTCGGTTAGCGACGTGGACAGGAAGTCGCAGATGGCCAGCGCGAGGCGCTGCTTGGACGTTGTCGCCTATTCAGTTGGTTAGTATAAGTGGTTCTTGACTCTGTCTGTGTCTGTCTGTCTGTCTGTCCGTCGGCTGGCTGCAGCGGAAAGGAGGGGTTTCCGTACCATGATTTGCTTGATTACAGTGGATATGAAGAGTCGATCAGCTAGTTAGTCCTTTCTTGCTATAAGAAACAAATGGAGTCGAAAGAGGAAATATTGGGAAAATGAATCTGCTGAAGACCAAAACGTGTGGAAGAGGTAATAAGGTACCAAATGGCGGGTGAGAAATGTTAGATGGTGGATCGGACTTTGTTTGTTCTCGTTCTTGTTCTCGAAATTTCGGCCTGATACGTGGAACGTGGGACAATCCCAAATGGGAAAGTGGGGGGTTGGGGCGTCGTACCTGAGGGATCCTGGGCGGTGTAGACTTGGGGCTGAAAGATTGGCCTGGATGATGGCAGAATTCAGGCGGTGGACTACGGCAATAAAGGGGGTTTGTTGATCTATCGATAAGAACTAAACTTCATCTTCATCTTCATCTCATCTTTATCCCTTGGAACGAAATCACGACACAGACAACTAATAGTTACGAGGAGTTTTACTTTTCACAGTCATTGTTTTGACATGATTAGGATTAACAGTACTTTCGTTACTCAGCTATAGGTTGAACAAGACCCATTGATGCCCCCCCTATTCCTACCCAGTGGTCCATAACCCGAACCCATCCCCATAAGCATAGCGACCAGGTGTGTGGTTTCGACGCCTCAAAGTTTCATGTCGTATTGCGGTATTGGTAGACGTCAGCCGGCATATTTGAGCCGGCACCGCAAGTCAATGCAATGTCGCCGAGTTCCCATGTAAATTCCTTGTCCATGTACGAGTCCCACGATCCCCAGTTGAATGCACCGATGGCACTGGGGTATACCCCCGTAAACGAGCTCAGTGGGATGACTATAGTCTGGATCTCACCCGTAAAGTCTTTCACGAATCGTGAAGTACTCGTGTACGTCGGCGCCGAGCATGATTCCTTGGTCTGGATCTCGAGGGTAAGAGACGCTCCGGGGGGTGCTTTGATGGCAAAGGAGATTGCGCTATATCCAGATGCCACAGCGTCGATACAGGGTAAGGTCTCGTAGTAGTACGACATGGTCTGCGGCACGAAAGCGACGGAGCTGCCAGAGCTCCTGACAGTGCTCATCGATCCGTCATCTGTATCACCTAATGTTAGACCGAGCCGAATTCAAAGTAACGGCTTACGTACCGCTAGCCTTGAACCCGAGGCTGTTGGTTCTGACGGGGAAGCCCGAGAAGTTGTCGATGAGGAGATTGGAAGTGCACACTGGAGCTAGTGCTCGCGAGACGCACATTCTCACCATACAGTAGACGGCTAGTACGTTGGCGAACGCAAGACGGTGGTAGTATAACATGATGAATATCAATACGAGCAACAGTGTACAGCTTGAATGAATGAAGTGCTTGTGGTGATGTGTCTAAAGAAACTGTTGGAAGAGATGTAGTCAGATCGCTCAGCAGGAAAAGGTTAGGTAGAACGACGAAGCACCTTCCAGGGTCATACATACTAGAAACATGGTTTATATACGTCAGTCATGGTCGAGACCAGCGCCATTGGAAATACCAGGCGTATGGAAGTAGCAAATGGGAGTTAAGAATAAACCTAGAGTCATCATTACTTCCTTGGGGTGATCGAGGAGTACTAGTTGTGAAGGACCTCGAGAGCACCGTACATGGGCATCCTTGACTGGGATAACTCACGTAGTCTACGAGGAAGTCACTTGAAGGCAACGTCCGAATATATCTGGGCATATTACCTCTGTGGGTTCATCGCATACCGCAAGTGGTGAAGACCTACAATACTAAGTGCCTAGTCGCGATAGTTCCCTTCCCTCGCAGCCGTGAGGGTAATAACCTCCCGTCCTATCAGGACAAATTAAACTCGAGGAACTCGAGAAAAAAGGAGATTCTTGCCATGTTCGGAATGTCCACATGCTTCACCAGCTGCCCTTCACACTACCTTCCCTAGGTACTCGTTGTGATAGTTCCCTTCTCTCGCAGCCATGAGGGTAACAAACCGCCCGTCATATCAGGACAAATAGAATCAGACTCGAGAAACTCGAGAGAAGAAAACAATCTTGCCATGTACGAAACGCCCACATGCTTCACCGGCTGCCATTCATACTACCTACCCTAACGTCCGTTAGGGTAGAACTCCTCATCATCCGAAAAGCCGACTGCTCTCTCAAACTTCTCCCAGTATTGTTCGGCTTTCTCCTATAAAAATATGTTAGTCTCACTTGAAAGGATACACTGTTAAAGGTGAATTACTTACCTCCTTGGTCAACTCCTTCTTGATTTCGGGTTTGGCCGCCGAAGGTTCGGTCTTCGAAGGCTGGTATCTCGAAGGCTTGTACGTGTACTGCTGCGTCAGCTGTCGGCCTGCTGGGGCGCCCTGAACAACCTGAGCGTAAGTAGGTGTCGGCTGGTTGGCCGGACCGCCAGCAGGGCCCGCATGGAGGTAGGCTTGCGGATCGCTTGGTCCTGCCTGACGGCCTCCTCGTCCTGTCTGGTAACCTTCTCGCTCTCTCGAAGAAATCGCGCGACCTCTCTGAGACTGTCTTCTTCTATGAGAACCTCGGCCTTCCTGAGAGCCTCGGCCTCGTTGAGTACCTTGGCCCCATTGAGCACCTTGGCCCCAGTGAGCACCTTGGCCCCATTGAGCTCCTTGGCCCCAGTGAGCACCTTGGCCTCCCTCGGGGCGTCCTCGTGCTGTGTCACTTGGTACGGTGAGGAAACCGCCTTGGACCGTCTGAGAGGATTCTCTCCAATTGCCATCTCGGCCTGTCTGAGAACCGCGGCTACCCTGAGAACCTTGTCCCGCATAACGACCTCCTTCTGCAGGCACATAGATTCTTGGTACGGTCAGATGGTCACCTCGTGCCATCTGAGGGCTTCTCAGTGCTGGCATAGTAACATCTTGGGCTGTCCGAGAACCTCGACTTGTCTGAGAACCTTGACCAGCATAATAACCGTGACCCGCATGAGAACCTCCACGTGCGGTCTGAAAGTTGCTGGGTACAGTCAGAAGACCATGTGCCATCTGAGGGCCTCTCGATGCTGGCAAAGTACCACCCTGTGCTGTCTGAGAAATTCGGCCTGTCTGAGGACCTTGACTTGCATAAGGATATCCATATGCAGTCTGATAGCCGCTTGGTGCGGTCGGAAGGCCACCCTGTGCCATCTGACGACTTCTCGATGCTGGCAAAGTACCATCCTGGGCTGTCTGAGGAACTCGACCTGGCTCAGAGAGTCCACCTGTCGGCGAGCGTTGTTCCAGTAGTGTTCGAAGGCCACCTGCTGGGGTTGGAAGACCATTTGGTGGCGGGTGAGGATAGTCCGTTGCTGTCTCGGTGCTACCTTGTGCTGTCTGGAAAGCTCTCGATGCGGCATCTTGTGGAGGAATTCGGAATGTTGGATGGCTACTTGGTATGGTCGTAAAACCACCCGGTGCCGTCTTAGAACCTCCCGGTCGTGCCTGGTGGCCACCTGGTGCGGTCAGATAGCCAGCCTGTGCGGTCTGGGGACCGGCTTGTGCCTTCCAAGTGCCAGACGGCGTTGGATGTGGATATCCATTCCTGGTCAGCCATTCCAGGTACTGTTGATGTCGCATGAAAGATGGGAAATCTTCGAATTGGTTTGATGCTTGCAGATAAGCTTGTTGCTGTCGAGCGTCGCTCGACGCCTGCTGATACGCCTGCGACTGCTGAATGTCACTGAACGCCTGCTGATAACCCTTCAAGTAATGAGCGTTGCTTGATGCCTGTGGATTATCCTGGAAGCGTCGAGTGTTGCCCGATGCCTGTGGATAATCCTGCAGGCGTTGAACGTCACCTGCTTCACGTCGATAGTCCTGCTGGCGTAGAGCGTCGCCTGATGCTCGTGGATAATCCTGCAACTGTTGGCGACCCTGATATCCGCCGGTGGCTGGATAGTGAGGCAGATTCTGGTTAAAAGCCTGATCCGGAGGCGGACCAGCAGCATAAGGATCCTGCGGGGGCTGCATATGACCCGGGTAACTGGTTTCCGGGAGTGCGGGCTGCAGCGGAATCGGGCCACGAACAGATTGGTATAAACATGGCGGACTCGGGAGCTCGTCGAAGGACGGAATTGCAGGACTGCGTGAGAACCGGCTACGAGTCTCTCTAAGGGGTGGAAGCTCAGTCGGGTCAGGGAGATAGGGCTCGGCTTCGAATGGTCCCCCAATATAGGGCTGTCGTCCCTGTTGACTACGTGGTCGTCGACGACCGTATTGACTGAACGGTGCTCGACGAACGTATCGACCACGCCGTGCTGGATGACTGGGCTGATCAGCCGAAGCCAGTCCATGTCGCTCATACTCCATGGCATAGTTGTTCTGATGTGTCAGGTAGTTGCGCGCCATCAAACTGGCTTCATCCTCAGCCGCGAAGCCTGAGCTGGCCGTAGAGCCGTACATGGACAGGGACGAGCTGGGACGGAGGGTGCTTAGAGGAGGCTGGTAACCCGACATAGAAGGCGCCGCGGCGGATGACGGTCCGCTAACGTACGAAGTGCCGGCGACACTCGGGGCATATTCCCATCCACCGGCCGTCCCGTGGATGGCAGGGTTTGCGCGTTCGGGCCTTCTGGCTGTGCCAGCGCCCGAGTAGCGGCCTATAATAACAAGTTAGTTAAGATTTGGGAAACTCATCACGAACTTCGTCGTTCTTGAAAACCCGAGAAAGTCCTCACGACATAGTGTTCTCGAACTTCTACTCCCTCCTTGCTATTCTTACCTCGCGGGCGCTCAGGCGAGCGGAAAACAGTGGACCAGGGTTTGAGATTGTACTCAGGCTTCTGGTTGGACGCGGGCCCCTTGGGGAAACGCTCAGGCTCGCGGAAAACGGTGGACCAAGGTTTACGGTTGTCCTCAGGCGTAGGGTTGGACGCGGGCTCCTCGGGGATATCGTCAAGTTTGCATACACCAAGACCTTTGTTGGAGGAGAAGGGAACCTTCCCAGGAGTCTGGGGAACGCGTTGGTCAGACATCGTGGATTGGACTATCGTTTGCCCGTCTAAGTCATCTCTCATTAGTAAGATTATCTTCTCTTCCATCACAAACGACAGCGAGGGATATGACTTACATTGAAACGATAGTTGGGGGTGAGACTACTGGCTGAGAATGATGGAATACACCTTTATTCCTTTTTCGAGTAAACACGAGTAGGAAGCTCGTTCTTGAATGGAAAATTGTGTAGTAGGGAAGAGAAGAATTGTATTGTGGAAGCTGGGAAGAAAAGAATTTATAGTGGGAGGGATGCGGCCACTGTGTGGGTTTTTTTTCGATTAGTCCGCTTACCCCGTTCCAATGGAATAAGCGGAAGGGGCTACAAGATACAGCGGAGTAACCAGTTGTAGCTATAACGATGAAGGCGATGTGATATTGTCGATGGGAAGATTGTGGAGGTCCTCGGCGTGGCGTGGACGGTATCGTGCGAGGCTTCACAGTATCTGGTTATGTTCGTTTACCCCTATACCCCTCAGCCTATCACTTATATCTAATATACTCAAGCAGTCCAGTATAGATATCGTTCGGGACTAGAGAGACATACGAATGGGTATAGACAAGTTATAAGGAAATTTTATATTCACATTGACACTATTAGGGAAACTGACCGTTAATACTAGGATATGTTCCGTCTCTGGGTGAAATTCTAATACCAGAAATGCAGATCAGCGTGAGAAAGGGTTGCTTCTGTCTATGACATAAGGCTTAACAGAGTACACTCATAAAGATCTACGGAGATAACAATTGTCCGTAATGTGATGCTATCTAAGCTAGCATATAAAATGGATGACTCCTATACTCTCTATAGTGTGTCAGAGAAATGCCGCTCATGGGCGAGTAAGTGAGACTTGCTTTCACATATGTATAAACTTGACACGGATTCATGCCAGTAACAAAGGAACTGGCTACGGAATATCCGCGTCGGTTAAGTAAACGTTCTTGTAGGTGACTATTTTGAACATGTCAATAAGCAACTTGCCCTGTAAGACTAAGTTGAGAGGTCCTCTTAGTTGATATCTACATTGGTAATGTTAATGCCCTAAGGTACTTCTGAAAGAGTCTGTACTCGCCTCACAAACGGACGGAATCTTTCAGATATAGTAATCATTGTCACGTCGTCTTTGGAAACAGGGGGAAGTACCGCACTGGTTATAATCCACTCGTATACTTAGGTACATGGGTGGGTAAGCATGGAAACTTCTGCTCTTTCCAATTCAGCTCTGAAGCCGGCTTGTTGGCATGACGAAGCAGGACCAAACTCCCCCAATGGGTCACTAGCTCGGTTTTCCGAAGACGGGGATGTCAGCCGATACTCTTCTAGGGCGCAGGTAGGCGTGAAATGGAGGTTGGAGACATGAACTAGATAGGTAGCTTAAGATACGAATGAGGGAAGCGTTTAGGGGTTGGCTGGAACTTGAAAGTACCTAGGTACCTAGAGATGAGGAGGGAACAAGGGTATGTCGCCAATATGGCATCAGGACGATGCTTCCAGGGTACAGAGTCTTGCCATTGACAGTCATATCATAACTAAAAGGCAGGCGCAGCTGGAATCGACGTTAAGGCGCAAAACGTCAAGAAAGAACCTCGGAAAGGGACGTTGGCCGAACGGATAGTGAATACTAAAGCGACCTTCTACTTGAAAGGCCGGTGAAGTATCAATACCAAGGATACGGAAGGTACCAGAACTCGGTGGTAATAGATGTCCATGGATTCTGGCTCAGTACCGAATTCGATGCCTCGAGGACATCTGTAACGGTTCCACAATGCTCACGCCTTTAATCCCCTGGGCTAACCCTTAGACGGCCCATGGTGTATCCGCTGGTACACCCCCGAGAAGAAACATGTATTGGGTCAAAGCTGCTCAGGTCCTTGTCTTGGCTACATGTGTCCTCTTAGTTAACGCACATTGGGTACTGGGAGCGAATTATCTACTCGTTGATATCAAGTCAAAGACAACGAGTCGTTGTGCCAGGGGCAACCTAAAATAGGTACCTACCATACCTGAAATATCTAAGTCGTCGATTCTTCAAGAACTCGGACATGTGATACCCTCTCGTTCCTAGCGGAGGATATCATCGCGAACCACTTTACTTCCGCATAACGCGTGAAAATGTTCTCTGTTAGCATAATAGTATTATGAGTTAAATAGTACTTTGGGGTCATACATAGCCTAGTTCTTCTCTAGCGAGCGGTAAATTCCATCTAGTACCTGGCCTGCAATGTAAAATGTCGAGTAGGTCACGATTATGTGGCTGTAACTTATGCTATCGAAGTTCTGGTCAACTCGGTGCTTCCCTGTCGAATCTCTCATGTAGAGCCCGGAAGGTCATGCTGAACGGCTCCGAAGTCCCTTCTGCCGCAATATAGTAGCCTAAACCTATTGTTGCTTTATATCTAGAGCGATATTAGAAAGGATATCTTCTGATTAACTCAAAGATCTGTTCTGATTGATTAGTTATGTACAAACGGCTATAGTCTCTGATGTGATTTGTCCTCTTGTAGGGGATCACGTGATATTTGGCTAATTATGTACCTAATTAACCCGCTGTTATCACCTGCAGGCACCAGTATCTGACAAGAGAATTGCCTGCGGACCAAAGTCCCTACCTAGGTACTAGGTAGGAGGTATGATGTAAAATGTCCCTCTACTGATAGCAAGACCGAATATCTCATATGTGACACCTAAATATATCACGTCGAGAAACGTTTGATGAGAGGCCTGGATGATGTGATCTAGGTAATGTTGGAGGCCATACAGGTATTGTATACCTTTTTACGAGAGATGTTTAATGTGGCACTCGTCAGTGTGCCACCACACGCCCAGGTACTGAGGGATGGCCGTCAGTAGAATCTAGAAGAGTTTATCATATCATTGGCTAGATCTAGATTTCAGCTGGACACTCGAGGCCTGTGGCGATGAAGAGGCTGTCCCGTCGACCAAGGTAACATTCAGGATGTAGTGGCCGTGTAACACCTATACGCGCAGGTTTAAAATCACGCAGCCTGCACGAAATTTTCCAGGCTCACTTGCCCAACCCCTTATACTAGGCGCCCTTGCACACGATCCTACTTGAACGAAAGCTGGCTTTACTGAGTCCTGGTCCCTGAATAGAACGGCGGACATTATAAATCCGACGCAGGAAAGTATGCCGGCTTCCTCCCTACCGGGAAACGAAAATGATGAAGGCCAGGTCTCAAGCGACTCGGTTCCTATAATTGACTTGACTCCCTCGAGAAAAATAATACGAAGACTATTTCGCAGTTCCAAGTGCCGTCGCTGCGAGTGGAATGGCAATCCTCGGGAGCTCGTGGCGCATGGAAGAAAATCATTTCGGGAGACAAACCCCATTTCTCCACTAGAATGCGCTTCATGTCAACTGCTGAGCAGTGCTATGCAACAGTTGAGAAATCGGGTATGCGAAACAGACTCGGCCAAGAGTAGCTTTATAAGAAAGATATATTCCGGCGGGTATGACTACTATATCTATGAGGACAACCATACAAACATATGGTCGGTTTTTACAACTTTGGATCTCCGTGGGACGAAATTTGAGCGCTGTCGGATTCCCACCCGCCCATGGATATGTGTTGATTCACTCTTGAAGGCTTCTGCCCAATGGGCACTGCGCCAAATTTCGGTATGTCTACAATCACACCAGCTATGCCGTCGATCCCAGCGAGACGATTCGTTTCTCCCTGCGCGTCTCATCAATGTCGGTGTGAAGAACCTGGGGCAGGATGTCGTGCTCGAGAATCGCACGTCCGTTCCTCCGGGGTCGCTGTACGCCGCATTTAGTTACTGTTGGGGAACGCATAAACCAGAATGCATGACCACTCCTGATACCGTGGGCAAGAATATGAAAAGAATTCCGTGGTCGACTCTGCCAGCGACTTTTCAGGATGCGGTCAGCTTTGCTCGCAGTCTCGGCTTGAAGTACTTATGGATTGACAGTATGTGCATCATCCAGGGGGATATAGACGACTGGACGCACCAAGCAGGGCAGATGTATCACGTATACCGAAATGCTCATGTGACGCTGGCTGCCGTGTACGGCCACTCTAGTACTTCAGGACTTCGATCGATGTCGACGGAAAGCCAGTCAGTGAGGGTGGCAGAGTTGCGTCTTGGACAGGATCATTGCCCGATTTACATGCGACCGTCTCATTTTCTGCGTCATGGCTGGGGAGACCATAGCCAGGCGTATCCAGGAGTGAAAGATTGGGCACCCTTGTTCTGCCGCGCCTGGGCTTTTCAGGAGCGTCTGATATCCCCCAGAGTGCTTTATTTTACCGAAAGCGAGATTCTGTTCCAGTGCTTCAGCGCCACTGCTTGCGAATGCGGCTTGTGCAACGTGTTGAACGATGCTAAATCCCTTCGTTACTTTGACAAAACGCGTTTTTTCACTGTAGCAGTTGCTAATGGGGAGAATCGCAACCACAAGGCGTTAGAGCTAAAAGGGAACTGGTCTTTAATCATGGAATTGATGGGATTGAATACCAACCACTCGCGGGATGATATATCATCGTGCTGGCATAACGTTATTCGGGAGTTCTCAGGCATGGACCTCAGCTTCGCTTACGATCGATTAGCTGCTATTGGGGCTGTAGCGGAGCAATTTCAACAAGTGCTTCTGGGTGAAGACTACCTAGCGGGCCTGTGGTTAGGCACACTCGTCGAGGACTTGATGTGGCGATCCATACCGCAACCTAGTACCACTAAAGACGCCCTGAACAGACCGGATTCAATGCCGCCGACTTGGTCCTGGGCGTCTCTACAAAGTCCTATAGAATACCATGTGGTCTATACAACGCGACCTCTCGTGGAAGTTGTCAAAGCGGAATGCAAGTACGTGGATGATAATCCATTTGGCGTCTTGGAGACCAGTATCTTGATCTTACGGGGTAGAATGCTGCCGTGCGTGGTTGAGTGACAAGGCTCGAGTTGCAGTCTCCATCCGCGAGATGGAGACCAGAATAGGTACGAGGTGTATGAAGACGCGTTGGGTGTTGCGATGGATCCTGATTATACCAGCTACTATGGTGTTCCGCAGCGGCAAGAGTTCTACTTACTTGAGATGGTGGGGCCTGCAAACTGCTATTATCGCTACTTAATTCTGCGCCGTGAAGTAGAGAACGAAGACATTTTCTCAAGAGCGGGCGTCATGACCCATGGGGTGGGCCCCAAGTCGACACATAAGCCGGCAAGCAAAACGACCTTCCGCGACGTCTTCCGGGACGACAGCGTGTTGACGGATTGCGAGATTCGATAAATAGCAAGATAACAGCTGGAGATGTATGGTCGCCTAAGATATGGCAAATTATAAATTACCCGGCATATTGCCTCGGTGAATTTGATAATTAACAGATATCATGGCTACACAGAAGCCCTATCAGTAACACTTGAGATGCTATGCTACGTGAAGTCACTGATCAAGACCACATGGTAACGGATTGATATGTACCTACCTACCGGTAGTGAGCCCTGCTGATCCCAACTGGGAAGGTTCCATCATTCAAGAACTTCGAGTGTCCATTTGCCGAACTTCAACCATCCTTTTCAATGTATCTCAGGCCTAGCCTACTTTACTTTTTCTTGGCTGTCCAAACCCACGAGGACCCCATGGCCTTTGCGTTTTGACGAAGTGTTGGATCGTTGACTTAGAGGTAAATTGCCCTTTGGGATGTCGTGTTTAGGCCTTTTAGCGTCGTCCCAACACCTTTGCTGTTTTGATAGAGTACGCTCTGATCTTCCTTAAAGCTCCAAGATCATCATAGCGCAATCGGGTAATTATTTAGGAACAAGCGCTGTAGTCTGTTACAAGTTCCGGCAGCTTCTCATCGTTAGAGGTGATTAGGATCCGATCGTTCGTTAGTTCATCCTTGCGCGCGCCTGAGGAACTTGACCAGCTTTGGCTGGCCTGCCTACATCTTGGCACAACGTCTGGAGCCTATTGGATAGTCCTGGCTACCTGAGCATCATGACAACGGGAACGACAAGCATCATGTTACGTAGTATATACTCTGCCGCCTGCTGACGAGATGTCTTTGCTGCAATAGGCCAATAAAGGTTGTATCTATGCAATCTTCTTTCGAGCTTCAACTCTTGTCAAAAACATATATTTTTCAATTGATGAATCGCGATCGCACGTTCTCTCTGCTGTCAGATCTCGCTTGGACTGATCTCAACTCTTTTCTTTGCTTACTTACCTCCCGGCCTCCTAGCTGACAATGCCTCAGGGGCATAAAACCGCCCACTAACCCCGCGTTCACCTCGTATCTCCAATGTCAGACTTTCATGTTTCTACGAAAGAATGTCGTAATGGTGTCAATATGCTAAGACTCGTCTAGGAATGCTTCTTGATATTATTACCATCTATCAATGAATAACGTTGCAAATTCGAGGCGTGACCACGACAAGATAGGGAACTAGCCCCCCTGGAACTTGAAGTGTAACGCATTAAGGACTTAAGGAGCAAGACGGTCCTTCAATAATGGACACTACTACATCGTCGAACTCGGGGCGATCGTCGCATGCGGCAGTTGCTTATGCCCATCTCTTCAAGCGACGACCTTTGGCTCGAAAGATTCAGAAAAGAAATTCTCTTCCCGTTCAAACAAGCGATCAGAGGCCGGTCAACTTGCCAGCCGTCCCTCCAGCTGTTGTTGCTGATGAGCGCTCCCACCGCCTGAGCCAAGCGAGCCAGATTGAAGCCACCGACTCCAAATTTAGGACTCTGTAGGTTTCTGTTTCGTTTCCCTGCAAAATTCCCCGAAATCCTTGAAGGTAGCGAGAAGATCAGCCCTCACCTCAGCTCGCGAACTAGACAGATTCTCCTTTAGGACATGTCTATTCCCGATTGGTTTCATAGGTCACCATAGCTGGGGATTCTAGCCCATCATGTGCAAGTGATATTCGACGCAGCCCGTTTTTTCTATCTCATTACAAATGGCATCATATTTTACTTAACTGCTTTAGTGTTCCCGGGGTAATATGCCGCTTTCTAAGGGGCGGAACTGTTTCTCAGGGGTTGTTTAATTTCGAGCGATACGCTACGCAAAACAGCCTCACGCTACCTACCAACAGCCGAGTGGCTGCCCATCGCAAGGTGAATTGGGTTGAGTCTGTATAGCTTGATATGATCGGATTATGTGGTAGATGTTGATAATTCAGAAACGTTCAGCGTAAAACCTATAACCCAGAGGTTTAGAGATATGACTTGTCCTGACCCTGAAGCCACAAAAGTTCGTCAACAAAGGTGATGCAAGGCATGCCTGGTCTTTTAATCTCTATGGACCCATCCAAATACGCCGATCATCACATTTGATATTTCTCGACGTATGCCTTTTAGCTGATTCCCTTCTTTTATTGCTAACCTTTACTTTCCCTCTAGATTTGCAAGACATCAGAGATCTCAGTCTACGTCCGCAGTGGAGTTTCGATCAGGAGACGACGATAATTTGTTGAAGCCCGTACCAGCCTTGGGCCCCTCTGCAATGGGTTCCACAATGGGCTCTAGACCGTCGTATGCCTATGACTCTGGATCTACTCCTGGCTCTTTCGCGATGCGAGATCATTCGGCAAGGGAATCGATTGTGAGAGCCGATCGCTCAAGTTTCAATGCAATTGGACCAGCGTACGCCCAGCAAGCTCAACGACCAACCAGAGTCTCGCCAGCAATGATGGGCAACTATGCACAGATCGATATGCGGCCTGCAATGTACAACCGCCCTGGAAGACCTTCGAGCAGCACCTCGAGCATCGCGAGCTCAGTCAGCGCCAATGAAACTTTCGATGCCATTCTTGCGAGCCCAGCCAGCAGCAGAACGAGTTTTGAGTCCTGGAATTCGAATTCACGGAGGATCGAGTATGGATGGCAGCGACCGGCACCGATCAAGCAATACAGGCGAAGGAGAGAGCCAGGGGAGCTCTTTGCTGCTTTACCCGAAGAGGTTTTGGGACTCATTTTGGACGAATTAAAGAAGCTACACCTCAAGCCCAGCAGTACAAGCTGTGCGACATGCATGATGAGGGATCTGTGTTCCGTGGCTATATCTGGGCGAAAGTTCTTGAGAATCGCTCGAGGCGCGCTGTAAGCTCCCGACACTGGAAGACATCGAACTAAATACACTAACGAAAATGAAGATACGAGGATATCGAACTCATTGGAGCAGATTCACATACCCAGAAGAAGCGATATAAACTAAATTTCGGGTCTCGCCTAGTCTTGCTTCGTCGGTCGTTAAGATGCAATCCTGAAATTGCGTCAATGGTACATAGTCTGAAAGCCCCGGCTCTGCCACAAGGTGTTCCTCTTGATCTATACCAGAACTTAGTGGCTTCTATCATCATGGCCTGCCCCAACTTCGAACAACTTATTGGGTTCTACCAGAATCACGACTATTCGTTCAATCGATTATTCCATGCTCTGTCGACTAGGCGCAAGCTGAAAGAGATGCATTGGACTCTAGAGGCCTCTCAATTTCAGAGGAAGCACCGTCTATCAAATACTGCGGCGCTGCAGAATTCGGATGACCCGAATTATCGAGAAGCTCCAGGGGACCTTCTACCTCAACAAAGCGAAGACTTTCTAGAACTTCATACGGATTGGGAGCATTTAACAACTCTGTCGATACACTGCTTACCAGGCGCTACGCTAACTCCGGTGTCTCTCATCCCTGATATACTATCCCGGTTGCCTGCTCTCGAGAATCTTCATCTATCTCACCTACCTTTCACAGCCTTCAACGACGCGAATCTGCTCTCATTACCTTCGCTACAGACGCTCACCCTATCTCATCTTCCAGGTGTATCAAGTGAAGGCCTTTCATCGTTTGTCAGGCGTCCTTCAAGCCGGTCGATCCGAAAGCTCACTCTGCAGCACGTAGATGTGGATTCATTGCCTGCGCTCAGTCAGATACTCTCGAACCTTACGTCGTTAGAGACGTTTGCCTTGGTCCAAAGTTCCGCGCCAATCATGCCAGCGAACGAGATGATTTGGCTATTTCCCTATCTGGCATCGCCCTCGCTTCGGAAACTGCACTGGGATATCCCAAGCAACCAGTCTCACGCCAACATAGCGGACTCGATACTCGCGAGGAGTGTATCGGCGAACGGTTTCCCATCGCTCCGGATTCTACGGACGCCCAACGATCCTGAGGGTATTTTTCAGGCGCTTTGCAAACCTATGGCGACGATCGAGACGGCCACCGACAAGTTCCGCGGTCTTATTTCCAAGTGCACGTCACGACCCAGTCCCCCGGCTACACCGACGACTCCCAGCACGCCGAAAACGCCGAGCAAGTCTCCCTCGGGCCTCAGCTTCCCGATGGAAGACCAGCTCTTCCCCTCCAAGGCATCGAGCAACCTGTCGCAGTCACGGCTGGCAGCACAGAGTAGGCTCGAAGCAGCGTGGCAGACGCCCCGCTTCGTCGTAAATGTGATGGGCGACGACGGGTCCGTAGTCGAGAGTTACGGCCTCGCGGGCTTCATTGGCCAGATCGAGTCTAAGATTCGGTACTGCGTGACGCCGGACAAAGGAGCGAGTGACGAGAATGGTGGATTGGTGGACGTCTCGGACGTACTTGGCGATGGGGGCGAGAATTTGAGAGTTGAAGGTAGAGAGGGGTGCACTGGCCGCTGGAATACGTATAGCGGGAATGTGGTGGACAAGAAGGACCGCGAGCGTTGGTGGCATACGGAACGTGGTCGTTGGAGACCCGTCGCGCTGTCTTGAGACGGCGAAAGAGAATGGGATGGGATTTAGGTGATGGTCGGTCACGGACAAAGTATATACCCACGAGGGAAACGGAAAGAAGATTTACCTACATGTAGGTACGAAATATTTATGGGGTTTGTGGAAGCAAGAGGAGAGAATGGATACGGTTCCTGTATTATAATTACATCTACGTCTATACTAGGATACCCCGTCTGGTAATTGGAAATTGGTCTGAGGTTTGGACTAGCACTGTCTTCTCACTGACCTAGGATAAAATACAGATAAATTATGGACTGTTATGGAAAAGCCTACTTCGTCATACGGGAAGTTTGCCAAACAAACAATTCAGGGATCGTGAACAAACCTCGCTGTGAGTAACAAAAGGGGTGTGACCTAGTAACAAAGACACCGAGCTTCGGCGCCGAGATTTCGATGCGCAGAATTAAGCCCGAACAAACCGCGTCAAAACGTCATCGTCCCCCAATTTATTTCTCCAAAGACTCCAACAACCAACAACTCAATTGTTCACGATATCCCTACTTCGGCCTCAAATCCTAGAAGCTTAAAGTTGGGATTCTTACGCAATACTACATAAATCAAATCGTCTTACCTCGCCTAGATCGAAAGAATGCGATCCTCGATACTACCTAAAAGACCGCTGCGGCGAGTCCGCGACGCCTGCATGCGGCAGCAGCACAACCACACAATATCAACCTTCAGCCGTACCGCCGCCACCGCCACTACCATACCAAGCAGGAATCTCCGCCAAACCGCCAGATCAACACTATCAGCATGCAGACCACCAAGCAACCGTACAGCGCCCCAAGCTCGATACATATCAAGCAGCGCATCCCCGTCTCCCGAATCCGCCCCCTCTCCACCCCACAAAGAACCTCCTCCACCAGCAAAGACGCACTACGACCTATTCCCCCAGACCCTACCCGCAGGCCCCCCACCCCAAGGCCCCTTCGCAATCGACACGCGCGCCCTGCGGCGCGAGTTCCTCACCCTGCAAGCGACAGCACACCCAGACCTAGCACCAGCCGGCGCGCCGCGCCGCGCTGCCGAGGCCGTGTCCGCGCGCATCAACGACGCGTACCGCACGCTGGCGCACCCGCTGCTGCGCGCGCAGTACCTGCTCTCGCTGCGCGGGATCGACGCGGCGGGCGAGGAGACCGGCCGGGTCGAGGATCCGGAGCTACTGATGCTGGTGCTGGAGACGCGCGAGGCGATTGAGGAGGCAGAGGAAGAGCGGGATTTGGAGGGGTTGAGGATGGAGAATGAGGTGCGAATTCGCGAGAGTGAGGGGGTGCTTGCGAGGGCGTTTGGGGAGGATGATGTGGATGTTGTTCGCGCGGAGGTTACGAGGTTGAGGTATTGGGTTAATATCGCTGAGAGTATTCATAATTGGGAGAGGGGCAAGCCGGTTGTGCTGCAGCATTAGGGTGGTGTAGGGGGTTTTCGTCGTGAGGATGGAGACGGGGTTGGCTGCTGTCTATCCGAGTAGTTGGTAGTTGTGGTTGCGAGATGGAGGTAGCAGTGCTTGTGTTATTATTAGAAGAGGTGTCGAAAGGCGTGAGCTTACGGCATGGCAAGCATAGCATGCATGGATAAGGGATCAAGGGGATGAGCATTGCGTTACTTCATTGATACAGGCGGACCTTACGATTGTCATTGTACATATTCGGGTTGAGGATCTAACGATCATATCTAGCTAAGGCTACTGGAATAAAACCACTCTGAATCGGTTACCATCGTCCTCTTGGCCTCGGCGTCTACATGGATGCTACACAGCGAACGAATAGTCCCGGTGTCCGTTCTCGTTCCACTTCCAGGAGTCCAATTCTCCATTTTATATCCGGTTTGATAGCGGCCTCTAACGTTGGAAGGGTCGTTTCTTCGACTGATGTAATAAGAACCTACTGTATACAGCAGAATGTGTCTTGTTGCCAGTTTCTTGTTATATCGCATTCGTCTGAATACTGGTAGGAATCAAACGAATGTGCTAGGGTAGAATATACCCGATCTGAAGTGTAGGTGGAAAACGTCGCAGGTTCGTGTCCATGGGCGATCTTGTGGGAAGCCTAAGACTTAAGTGCCTAGGTAAGTATTCGCTCTCCGGCCGGAGGGTATTGTTTTGTAGGTGGCATCGTGCCTGGCCCGTCTCTAGACTGATATCTCAGATGAGTTCGGCTTCAGGGCCGTGGTGGGTGCTGGTCGACACGGCCTCCTTTATTAGGGGGTTCGGCACGATGTCTGCATCGTTCTGCAGCTTGTCGATGCCGAGATATTCCTACTCTAGCTTTCGCTTTACTAGAGTATCGACATGCCATAATTCCGCCTCCGAGATGCTATTGGTCGAAGCTCGAGGGAAAGGCCTAAGAAGGTGGGCTTGCAAGAGAGTTGAGTTCCTTAAGGGAGCTAGGCGTATGATAATACACGCTTTAAGTCAATCGTATAGGTGGTTGCTTTAGTACGCCGAGTCGAAGATGTAAAGCGATCGGCGGTTGGCTAATTAGTGCGTAGTGATAAGTCTTCAACTCGACTGCTAGACGCTGTGCCTGGTCATCCCCAGCTGCGCCATTCCAGTCGCACGCCTCTCTTATAACCTGACGACGCGTCTCGCATTTGCGTTCGGCTGTTCTGAGGGGTTAGGAGTTTCAGCACAAGGACTTGAGACTTTTTCACCTCTGGCCATATATTCCAATAGCTTACCTTTATGTATTACGATGCGGGCTTGTACGTTACTGCAAGCTTCGTTTGGAACCGACTTGTTTGCCTGTCCAAGGAGATGCCAGAGCTAGCCTTAGGGGCTGCTGTGGACGAGAAGATATTGTCTTGTAGAAAGGCATAGCTGGTGTTGGATGCCAGCGCCTTCTCATGTCAATTCTCCAGGCACTTATAGCCCCTTAGAGACGAGTCAATAGAATAGGTACATAAGTTCTCCCAGATAGACAGGCTAAAGGGTGTTGGAAAACACGTTACACTATTTTAAGTCGTTAACGCTGCGTACCTAGGTACCTAGAGGGTAGGTATAATATACCGTGAGTATACTCTGGCGTATGTCAAATCATGATACGAATCGCCATATGAAAGGGGCATAAGTACCTAGTACTAATACGTATATTAAATCCTAGAGAGGTCCACGAGGTCCATAGCCTACTTAGGTAAGCACTTAGAGGTATAATACAGCCATGAGGAATATGATCTATTTAATCTCGACAAGGGCTCGTGTTCCGTACGATGACTCAAAGCCAGGTACACAAGTCACTTACTTTGCTCCTTTGATTGCGTACACTCTAGAAAACTTAATAACATTATCTGTTTAGGCAAAATATGTGCTAGAAAAAAAGCTGAGACAGCATGTGTACCTAGGTAGTACAGATCGTAGGGTACCTGATGATGTTGCTATAACCAAACACAAGGACAATCGTCCTGACGATGAATATATATTCCTTCTTTCATTTAGCCCTTTGTAGAGTAGACCATATGTACTTATAACTGCTAAGGACTAAATCAACTGGCAGCCCTGTGCGACTCATATTTAATCTCGGCTTTAGGGGTGAGCGATAGTCACTTAGCTATCCCTGTCTTCACAATCAGCAGTGAACATACCATTGTGTTTTCCTCTTAACAGACCCAACATATCACTTTCTAGTCTTTATCCCAAACCTGCTACAACTACCTTTCATTTCCCTTTGCTAATGGGATACAGGTACTAATACGTCTAACTTGGAAACACGTGACCATGTGTCATGAGCCTAAGGTAAGTTACTCCCACTTCTGACACCTTCTTCCTACATCGTTATTACCTCGTTCTACCTGGCCATTGCCTTATGATTTATCCTATAGGTATCGCCCCTACCTCATCCTATATCGTTATTACCTTTCCTCGATCTCCTCTTGCTTCATCTCCAGCCCCAGCCCCTTGCCCTACAACTCCTTCAACCCTTATTCATCTTTCATCACTGCCACGCACCTCTGTTATATTCTCTGACATTTCGTTGCTGCTAACTCCTTTTTGTATAGTTCATGCCTCTTCTCGACATTCCCTAGCAAGATCCCCTTCTCGCTATGACTAAACCTCTTTCTTGTAACTGATAATATCTCTTTCTTGACATTGGTACCTTCTTGATATTGGCGATCCTTCGTTCCCCTAACTTTTGACACCTTCGTGAGCTCCTCGGCATTGGCGATGATTTTTTGTTAACTTAGTAGTACCTTCTTGACCCCGTCGATCTCTCTTTCTCCAGCATTGACGACGCCTTCTTCACCCTGGCGAGACCTCTTTCTTATCTCGGTGAGATCCCATTCTCGGAGTTGGTGACACCTCCATACAGGCTATATTTCCCTCTTGGCAGTGTCAACTGTACCACTAGCTTCATCCCCATGCTCACCTATCCTATTAAGCTTAGGGTTAAACTTACATCACTGTAGCCATATGGCATACAACCTATTTTGGATTCAATTGTTACCTACTGCCACCTCATTCACAAATTGCTCCCAAATCCTTCCACTCCTCTCCATTCTTTCTTACCACTCCCACTTCAACTCCAATCCTCCTATCCTCCAACATCTTTCCACCTCATACATCCTTCTACCCATCAATCATCTTCGTCATCAGTCATCTGGAATACACCAGGTAGCGAGCAGTTCCAGGTTAGCATTGCCAACCAAAATACCACCTACCCTAAAGACGACCTAACATATTTCTAGTTCACTTCCCTAACACCAACAATATTTGCAAAAGCTTCTATCACGCCTCACTCTAATTTCAAGACTACCTCCCTTGCAGTTATGTTGTTCGCTACATCTCTAGCTAGCGAAATAAGAATAATCGACAGGCCCTCCACTCAATACATTCCTATACACGAGCGGTCTCTAAGGAACAGGAAAACTGTAATGGTCTTCCTAACCTATACCATTCCTTGCTATCGCGCATATTGTAATGGAGTTGATATAACACTTCCAGGCATAGCCTCAGCATAACTATAACATATATCGAGTAAACAGTTACTGACTGTGAGCTTCCTTGTGCCCTCCGTCCCAGACGCCTTATATAACCAAACGACAGACTACATCATTTCGTACTACACACCGACCATAAGATTTTCCAAACAACCATTCTACGAAGCCACATCGAACCGACAATTCGGAAACCTGGAACCATATGAGATCTTGGTCGCCCAAATACCCATCTCTGTACTCGGACTGGCCGTTCCAAAGTCTCTTCCAGCCAAACTGGTAAGCGCGAGGTACATATACTTCCAAACTCCCGTCGAATGGACCATTACTAACTTGGTTCTCAATAGCTATCTATAACGCTACCTCGAAGGCTTTAGTCTGCTTCCGATTTTGCAATTCAGAGCTGGTTCTCTGGACACCTAACTTGCATCTTCCTTGATGCCCAACTTCTTCGAGCGTGTTTGCCAAATATAGTGGCAACGGCAACAGGTACTAAGATCACTACAAAGCCTGTGGCGAGAACTTCCCAAAAGGTCGTATCGACTGTCTCACGATCTGTCTCACTGATAATAAGACATGCGCTGCTATTCCAAAAAGGACACCATTACGGCTAAACCCTCAAGTTCATTGAAGCTATCATCCACGCGCATAGACTTCCACATCATGCCTCAATCACCCCCGGGGCATCCTCGAGGAAGGAAAGTAAGAGAGATCGATACGCCTTAGAGTCGATTTGACGCCCAACAGAAATTCTCTGTCCGATCGTCATCTTTCTCCCGCTCCTTAGAGCGTCCTGTCACCACCTAACCTTACTCTAGCCGTTACGGCAGTAATTGTGGTCTTGTTGGTTGTACCCTAGGGCAGATTCTGGTTATTTTGCTAATTTATCCTAGTAACTCAACCTCTCCAAATACTTCGACTCATCCTACAGACCTGGACCTCTACCTTATCAATCCTTTTTGCGAGCTTTGCCCGTACCGAGACTCTTCCAGCTCTTGCTTACCATTATATAGACGCCATAGAAAGGCAACAGGAGATTATACAAGAGCCGATTCGAACTTGATCTAACGACCTTTATTCGCTAGAAAACACTAAGAGCCCAATTACTCGTATCGATATCTGAGGCAACTTGAAAGTACAAACCTGACAGCGGGCTGTTACGCTGCCCAATGAAGCCTCATTCCAGGCGTTATAGGACCTGAGGCTCACTGCATTTGAGGCATCTACCGCACACATATACGGCATTCTAGGATTTCCTTCTACCTATCGACCTCGCCTATACACGCATGTTAGTAGGTATCTTCCCCGTACCAAATCCTTCGGAGGCGCCGAACTTACCGAACGCCAATCCATCGTACCAATTACCGCCATAGAGTCTGCGAGAAGACCACCCTTCGAGATATGATCGATCTTGAATCTCCTCCTACACGCCTACGCAGGAGTATCTAGACATCCATCGTCGCCGACAGGGCTTACATACACTCTAGTGGGTTATCTAAGGGTTTCGCTTGTCACTTCGAGACGTATCAAGTTAATATATATATATAAATCTAGGCATCCACGACACCCCCGATTCTCCCATTAACGACAACTCTACATTGCCTTTACACACTTTCAGCTACAACACACATCGACGGCCTCTAGATATTTCCAATGCCGAAATCTCCTCCGTTACCCCAAAAGCTCCTACTAAACACTCGGACGCTCACAACAATGGAGGACCAGGAAGATTTTCCAGTTGCCCCAGCACCATCCAACACTCCCACTGTCGTCAGTGTCCAACACATCCTTCTATATCTACACCATTCACACGTCGTAGTAAGTCTGGATACGCCGATGAACACTATAATATTAACGATCATCATCAGCGACCCATTTCGGAATCCTTGCATCAAGAGCCAAGCTATTTACCGCACTTACCGTATCGGCTCTTGCACAATCTCCTGTTACCTTTCCGTGGCGTTGTTACAGGAAAAGACCCGGAGCCTAATTCAAAAACATTTACACCTCTTCCGACCAGAGCTGGGGAAATTCAGTGACGACACCATCTGACAGTCAAAAGACTTCATCTAACCTAGGGGGCAACCTACGTCTCTAACTCAGCAGGAATGAGGGCGACGGTTTTAGCTAGCTCAAAGCGCCAGAATCGCTGTGACAGAAGCTCAACTCGCTGAGCGTATTCCGAGGCAGAAGAAATCAAGTATAGTCGTGGCCTGCCACGAATTGGATCATATTTCGAGTGGTTCTTTCAATTGCTTTAATCATAAGTATTGATCTGTCCCACTCATAAGTAACACTCAAACTGAGAGTATTTTCTAACTGTTAGTGCTGTCTAGACTATCATTGTCCCCCAGACCGTTTTCCTACTAAGACGATCCGGACACTCTGTTCATTGTCCATAGACTGGACAATATCTCTCTCGGAGACTTTGACTTTCGAGACAACTCACCGGCAATTTACACTGGCCGTATCCCGGAAGTTACTCCCACTTTGTCTTCGGTGCCTACACCCGAGTCGTCGTCTGTGCGAGTGCTGTCGCCGACACCGTCAGTGGGACACAGATCCAGTGACTGCTCACCATCAATTGAAGCGGCGAGAGTACGAACTCGAGGACAAGTCAGAAAAAACATGGACGACCCACTTGCCGACCATTTCCCTCTCCCTTAGGTAAGTCACCGATAGGAAACAATCCCTTCGACAACGAAAAAAAAGACTACTTGATCAATTTTTTGGATTGGCAAAAGGTTGATGCCCCCTTCTGCACTTCAATAACACCTGCCTTAGAGTCCAAGTATCGGCATCAGACTTTGCGAGAGAGTTGGGCCATTGGAAGCAGGGCAGTAAGATGCCGAAAAAAACCTAGTTGCAATACTAGCGACAACAATGCCTATAAAGGTGGCTCTCTAAAGGCAGTTCCAATGGCAGTACTGGCACCTAAGAACCGAAAGGCTCTACGCCGGCAAACCGCGGATACAACTATCACGGCGGCAGAGGAGGCGGCTCCCCTCCTGCCGGAAATCCATGGGATGAGCTCTTCAATGCTGGTCCGGTACGCAATGTGATGAATCACGCAACAGCAGCAATCCAAGCATGGCAGATAGCACAATAACATCAGGTGGCGATACGCGGATGGAAGCTGGCGCAGGTCGGCTATCTGAACCCAAAAGCGGATGAGGTTTTCGGAGAAGGCGATTTCGTCCAGAGCGGTCAGGATGTACATTAGAGGAATGTATGCCTCTTAACGGCCAGTATGGAAGGAACGGCCAATACGGCCTCGTAGCTCAAACGTATCGCTCCCTTCGCAATACCTTACCCAGATGATGCGCCAGATGGCGTATCTTGAGGTGTCAAAACTACCTCCACTAGCTCAAGAGAAAGGACGTCGGCATGCAGGAACGTGTCTAGTCACAGTCTTTGCTATCCCAACAGTGACTGATTTCTCACGAAAGTCAGCCATCGCCGCGGAGGATACCGTGGTGGCTACAATCAAGGTGGCTACAACGGTGGCAACAACAACTATGGCGGACGTTCCAATGATCGATACAATAATCGATATAACGACCGCTATGAGCACCGCGGAGGCGATCGGGACCGCGATCGCAACGATCGTCGTGGTATTGACCGTCGCGACAATGACAACAGCCGACGTTACAATGAACGCTTTGGAACTGACCGCCGTGGAGGTAACCGCGGCTATGATCGTGACCGCCGCTACAGAGACAGAGGTTACGGACGCGGCCGTCGCAATTTCCGTGGAGGATTCAGACCCAAATACCGATGGCGTCGCTGGGTCAGACAAGGACAGCGAGACAATCGCAACTACTTGCAAGACGACATTACTATTGGCTGGGACAAAGACGACCTTACATGACTTGGAAGGAATATGTATTCAGAACATAACCCGAAAAGTGAGGGAATACGTGGAGTGGTGCCCCGATTGCCAAGAAAACCGAACGGACCGATCACGACGATACGGAGAGCTGTTGCCTATAAACTCAAAGGCACAACCGTATCACACGGTTGCATGGGATTTTGTCGTGGCCCTGCCGAACAACAGTCTTTGCTATCCCAACAGTCACTGATTTCTCACGAAAGCCAGCCATCGCGACAGACCGCTATTGTCATCCATAAAGACCCATCACAATTTGATGGAGGTCATTCTCTGCGGATCCACGTATAAGAGGCCAAGATCTCTTGGTATAGACCGCAACGGCTGAAGCAACGAGGAGGAATTAAGCATGAGAGATGCGAGCGGCACTTTCTTGTCATGAAGCCGCTTATACATTGCCCTCTCTAATACGCATACACGGATGCCTCCACTCTTTCTAAGTCGGAAGAGACATGGGCGATGATTACCCCAATCCGGACAGCGCTGGGTGACGGAAGTGTTTTGTTCAGCCCACCTAAGTCTGTCACATCTGGAGGCAACGCTGTCCCAGCGGACGTTATCGCACTAATCAGTCCGGGTCGAAAAAGGGGGCATTCAGAAACGCTATCAGTACGAAGGATCAAACAAAAATACGCGGCGAAATAAGACGAGGACGTCTTTTCTTGGAGAAAAAGGAGAGGGAGGCAGGTGTTAGGTCCCATAAGGTCCTACACATAGATCACACAGACTATGTCATGTAACCAGGGCATGCTAGGGCACGTTAAGGCATACTGGTACATGTCTGAACGCGCCGGACGACAGACCACCCCTTGCAAGACACAAGCCAATAAGAGAAGGAGACGCCGAGAGACACGATCTATTTACCGCACAACTGAGTACAGGTCAGAAAGTCTCAGTCATTTTCGACTACGGATGCGCGGCGTGTTATGTGAGAAAGTTGGTGGCCAGACATTGCAAACGCTACGAGTCCAGGAAGCCATCAACAAGGACAGGAGCGGGAGGCACACCTATTTTGAGCGATCGAGATCCAAGGTTACTATCACAGTTCTGGAAAAGGTTCTGGGAACTTTGTGGAACGAAGTTGCTGTTCGCCACTACATATCACCCGCAGACGGACGGACAGACCGAGAGATTCATACTGTTCATCAAAAGTGCTTCCGGTACTATTTCAATGCCCTGGAGGACAAGAAGCAATGGAGAAGATGCCTCCGCAGGCTCTTGTAAGAATCAATACAACAAAGGTCGTCGGCAACAGGCATAAGTCGCTAGATGGTTTCACTCTGAATAGGCATCAAAGCAAGATATCTCGATGGATAGGATAGGGTAGCTCTAGGAATCAACTTCATTCGCCCATTCACACAGGTACTGAAGAGACTTCCTGTGTGAATATAAACGGTGGACGTTGGACAACCGCGAGCGATGCGTATCCGGAGGACGACCTACTAGCGAAGAGCATGGTATTGGAAGTGATAGCAGAGTATTAAACAATCGATAGGGGATAATAAATATAAAAAGTCACAGCCCTCTACTTTTGTTCGTGACCTCTTTATATCGAACTGAAGACTGCGTTTTCATTATATATATTTCCACAGTGGTCTTCGTTGTTGTGGGATGAATTTGATAGTAGAAGACCGTAGAACGACCCACGTCTATGTAAATACAAAAATTAGAATGAACGACAAACTAGTTTGACTATGTTGAAATAGATGGATTAGTTCAGCTCGATAGCCTTATACCGAATTCGCATTATTACAAGTCTAACCTGTTGATCCTGCTCAATAATATGTGGGATTTGGAGCAGTATAGTTCCTGGCGATAGCTACAGGTACAGATGTCAGAGGTAAAGTCTTGAGATATTTACATCGTTAAAAATAGGGTTGTACCTACAACTCTACCGCTATAAGCTATACAAACCTGGTAGACTTATATGAATTTATCATCTCTCGCCGTACAAGTACCAGTTTCAAGCGGGAAGCTACCTAGATTCATTAGACTAAACGATGGTCGGATCTATCGAAGGCGCAGAATCTATCAGACCTAGTGTAAGACTCTCGATTTAAGCAGCCTGGCAGTTAAAAAGTTATCCTCTGCACAATAAATGTACTACATGCTTCGTCTAATGGAGGCTGTCTGGAACATATAGTATTATCGATCTAATGCGCATCGACAACACCGCCAGTTCACTTTCCATTGACTACCTCCTAGGATCACGATATTACCTACCTCTAACTAGACTACCGGTATACACTGGTCTAAATCAATATGTAATGACAGCTAAATTTACAGTTGCCATTACTAGAGCTAACTATAAGTCGAACCGGTATTCAAACTATGCTACATATTGTTCTACGGCTCACTCATAGATCCCGATACCATCCAAACCGTAACAGACGTAGCAACACGGCCTACCCTGAAAAGGGGCTCGATCAGGGGTTATGAAATCAAGATGTGGGGCATCGACCCAGTGCTCGTGCCGGACGACAGCAGAATGGTGACTGTCCCGGATTGAAAAGTGGCTAATACCAGCCTTTTTTATCTCTATAGCGGTATAAAACGAATATGTACAAGTCTTGCGTATGTTCTATTGAGATAGAGGATGGGGAGAAGCTAGGAGTTAGTTTGACTTGTCAGGCTACGGACGCGGATAACCTGGAAGATGGATTGTTCGACCTTGAGAGGTACTGGAAGTCCTTTACGACATCGGAGGTATTAGAGAGGAGAGGCGTAAGCGGATACGACTTCCGATTGATAGTCCTAATCACCGAATCGAACGCTCATAACCTTATTATCTAATGCTCTAACAACGGTGGCGACAATACTACACTTCACGTAAGAGCAGATCAGAGCTACCTACCTCCCATCCGCCATGCACCGATCTCCAGCTCGTACAATTTATTCATTACATCCCTATTAGGCAATACCTAATCTACCTAGGTACCTAAGGTACACAAGGGAGGTACCTATGTAAACCGTCTCTCTTCCAGTCTTCCAACCACCCAGCCCAACAACCCCCGTCATCAACACGTACGTACGTACGGATAGTACCTACTTACTCAATCAACCCATCGAACACGGGTCCGTAGGTAGATAGACAAATAAGCGATCAAGACTCTAAAAACACTGCAAAGAACGCCGATAAATGCGTTCCCCAATGCATGCAAGCAAGCACGCGTGCCGCCCAAAAAAAGCTAGGGGCCGATAGACAGAACAGGACGGAACGTAACTGGCAGACCCGTTCAGCGTTGCTATTGTAATGACAAGTCCCAAGTACGGCGACAGCCTACGCAAAAGTCATCGAGATCTCCTTCTCCTTCCCGAAATCATCGTCGTCGTCCGCCCACGGATCCGCCAGCGCCAGATTCGGAGTCGTCTGCGCGGTCTTGATCTCCGGTCTTGGCGGGAACGGCAGATCCTTGGGCGGCGGAGAAGGCGGTCTGTGGCGTTCCGCGTAGGCCGTGTCGAAGGTCATCTGTATATCGTCGTCTACCGGCGCCGGCGCGCCGTACCCTAGCCCCAAGCTGCGGGAGGATGAGGAGGGCAATGTTGTTGGCGTGGGTTCTTGCGACAATCTATACTCGGAGGAGGAACCCCTGAGGACCCCCTCATGGCTCTTCGTCTCGCGTAAAGTATCTCTAGGATTCGACGATGCTGGTGGCGGTGACATGTCGAGTTTCATCGGTGGGAGGGTAGACTTTAATTCCCTGACCTGGAGCTCCTCCTCTTCCTTCGCTAGTTCTGCTCGGATGGCATCAACATCGAATAGGACGCCGTGATTATTGCCCTCTTTATCCTCCGTCTTAGCTGATGCTTCCTGCCCCTTGCTGCTGTCTTCGTACACCTCCCATTCCTGGCGCGCGCCTTTCTTCTTCCGGCCAAAGATACCCCAGCCGCCCTTCTTAGTTGACTCTTCCTTCTCCAGCTCCTTCCGAGCCTCTTCGATCTCGTTGATGAGCTCCCGCTGCCGCTCTCTGTACCGATCCGGATCCGGATCTTCGATCTCTCCAAACTCGTCGCTCTCGACGAGCCAGCCGCATTCTCGAAGGAGTTTAGGCATCGCTGTACGATACTCCATGTGGCCGACCACGAACTCCGTGCAGTCTACGTTTTCGAGTCCCGGGATTTCGTCTACGGTGGCCAAACCAGCTATCCGACGAATCCCGCCGTTGGTCAGACGGAAGAGGTAGCCTAAGATCCAATCGGCCCTGTTGTACCCGTTCACAAATCTGCCAGCCACGACAGTACGAGCCCTGAGGAACTCTTCTTTCTTCGCCACGATAGGCGAGCCGAAAATATAGACATTTTGGACTAAGCCATACGCGCCTTTTCGGGCGAGCTCCAGCAGGCAAGCGAAAATGACTCGGGAGCCGAGGGAGTAACCGACCAGGGTAATCGGTCGAGTACCCAAGTTTCTGTCGATTAATGAGTCCGCGAGGATGAGGCCGGCAGACCACGCCCGGTCTAGCGACACGGCCCAAGGATTATCGATCAAGTAGGTTAACTTTGATAGAACCACAGGCAATTGCAGCGCAGCCATTAGACCGATCAAGATTGTGCTACCCAGCACTTGTTGTAATCCTTGGGTGAGAGCCTATAAACATTAGCTGAGGGCTGAGTGTATCAATAAGTACGCTTTCTCTCACCTCGGTCGCCAGAATGTTGATGGTGTCACCCATGCTGGTCAACATCTCTGGTTCCCACAAGATCGAATAGAGATCTCCCATCAGCGGGTCGATAGTGCTATAAGGCAAACGGACGTCGTCGGCCTTACTAGTCATCCACCCGGAAATGGTCACGATCAAGTTGACACGTTTGTTATTGTGGAGCGGGCGGTATTCGAACGTCCTGACAGCCCCTGTTCGTCGGTTTGCAGCCTTCCCACCCATAAAACTGCCAGAGGCTGCGGCACCTGAGGTAATGATGGCAGCTCCTCCTGCACCCGCCAAGAAAGAGCTTGTGCCACCAACCCCGATTGTCGTAAAGCCAGCTGCAAGACCGGCACCGATCAGAGGTGCCAGGAGACCGGCGGAGAGACCGATGACTAGACCTCCTCCAACGGTAGCTAAGCCCATCATGACGTATCGCCTCTTGAGGGCGAGTTTCCTCCTGTTCTCGAGGTGCTCTTCCTCGTTCCAATTCTCCTTTTCTGCTTCCTGTTGCATTTCCAAGGCGTCGGTAACGCGCTTCTCGAACCTGCAAATATCTATCCAAGGCACGTCTAAGTCTGCGCCAACTCTTTCGAGTAGGACTCGGGACCGAGCATCGTAAATTGAATCGGCAATCAACACCAGAAATAGATCGCACAGGACAGTCCACCGGAGATCAATATCAATATTGTCGGTGTGTGGTAGTTGTGAGGGCGTTCTGACTTCTGGCATTTCATCACCCTCGTGACTCTCGTATGGTGGTGGTGGCTCTGCGGCCTGTTCCTCTACATCGGGAGACTTCGAGATGGATGACCTGGGGCTTTCGGGCGGCAGCTTTGGAGTCGAAGCCGGTGTGTGCTCCGCCATTGGATTTTTAACCCTCGAGTTCTGCATGAGGGCCGGAGTGAGATCTTTGGGCATGACACCGTGTTCGGCGAGTTGCTCAATCATGACCTGCTCCGCAGAGCTGATTTCCATATGGGCATACAGCCGAACCATAATCTTTTGAGACCACATCTTCATCGCTTCTGCTGCCATCTGGACTTCCTTCTTTATTCTCCTCAGGTGCTCGATACTTTCGGCCTCCTTAACCATCTCGGATAGCTCTAGACGGACAACCCCGACATACGCTATTCTTTGCCCTTCTGTTAATAGATCTTTCGTGGCTTGTAGCTGAGATATGGCATCTCGTTGTTCGTCATCGAATTCCGTTATACTTGTACTCTTGGGATCCTTGAACAAGTACCGTGTGTTGTCATCCATGCTCGTTACCGACTCGACGTCCTCGTCATCCAACACCCTCGTATATCCTTTACCGGCGCCACCAAGACCTGCATACCCATAATTATCATCCTCATCGGCGTTGTGCTCTTTAGCTACTAGTTTGTTATCGTCATCATATATATCGTAAGGCGCATAGGCTGGCATAGCTTGCCATTCATCGTCGTCGCCCTTTTTCTGTTCTTCATGATGCGCCGTTAATTGCTGGTGGGAAAATTCCGAGACATCATGGTTGGTACTCGTTGCGCTGACGTCTCGACTGTGGTCGACACGTGGAGCTTTCTTTACTTCGTCTGCATGTTTGCTAGCTTCGATTTGCTTGAGCGTTGGCCCTGATATAGCCTGCACCTCCTTGTTTAAGGTATTCTTGCGCTTCTGGTTGGGCGGCGGGTCGAAATTCCCGTAGGATTCGGAGATGTCGTTCAAGTCATCTTTTGGGGAATTTGTTTCCTTTTTGAACTCGGATTGTACGGGTACAGGCGTTTTGGCTTCGTCGACGTCTTTCGATTCGGTCTGGGCTGGGGTCTGGGGAGTAGGTTCCGGTAAAGGGGTAGAGGGCGCATCTTGAAAGTCGTCGTCGTCGCTATTATTAGCGGAGGGTCCGTCTGGCTTCGTAGTTTGCTTAGGAGCTTTTAAGCTGGCGTCTGCTACCTCTTTTCCCGCTCCCTTCACCGGGGTTGATTCGGTTGTAGTACTTGGTTTTTCCGACTGTTCTGTCTTCTTTGCTGTTGTACTAGAACCGGTTCCCGCCCCGTCACTTGATTTATTCCTTGCCTTATCTTGGTTTGCCTTTTTGGGGCTTACGTACTTCGGGATAGGCAGGCCGAAGTCGTCAAGTTCCTGGGCTCCTCCTACCGACGCCATGGGTGCGTCTGCTTGCGCATGTATTATATAGGCGCTGCTAGTCTGTCTGGTTGAATGTTTGCGTCTTGTCGCTCGACAGAAGCACGGCAGCTGCTGTGTTGGTTCACCGATGTGATGGTTGCAACAAATTTCCGAATTTCACATCTCCACGGTAATAAGGCGGAGAGAATTCGAGGGGATCGTCAGACCTGCAAATCCTCGGACCCCTGTAATTGATTTACAGACCCATGCACGTCTGGGCAGATGAGTAGTGTTTCTTAACCAGATCCTAGCTTGGAGCAGAAGCAGTCAGGTGGTGCAAGATGCTCAATTGTTGTATCTTCGGAAAACTTGGGGAGATTTTAATGGATCAGTCGAGTACGCGGTCAGCTCACGACTTATCTGGGATGTACCTGCTGGAGGTGTATAAGCCACAATTTCAGGGGCCAATGTACCTACGTAGGTACCCGAGCCAGGGGGGGCATTAGGTGTCACAGGAGGCTGAATGCGGCCTAACTTGTTCCTACCTAGCCTCCAACTGTACTGCCGACATGCCACTATCGATATAGACTAACTCATTGAGATATCAGGTAATTAGACTCCCTCCTGATATCTATTAGTTACTCGGGTTTGACTTGTAGAATATTGGATGCGAATGTCGAAATCTTATGTTATTTGTCGAGGAAGGACAATCTATGGTGGTATCAATTGCTCACTCCCTAAAATACAGACAGCTTTTATTGCACCCAGAAAGAACGCCTCTCAATGCCAGTTCCCACTGCTTGCATATACCAGTTCTCAGTCTTCAGCGACGATATTGCTAACTGCGGCGCTCTCGTCGTTTGTAGAAACACCGTTACCCTTATGCTTTCGTCTGCGCTTTGGCCTTGGTGATCCTGTCGATCCTGCCTCCGTGACAGCCACTTCTTTCGCCATTGGCGCCTTTGAACGCTGCTCGTTCGAGGTTGACTTCGGTTTCTTCTTCTTGACGGCTAGGGGGTTAGGCTCTTTGCGACCGTGGCTCTTCTTTTTCTTCTTCTCTGGCTTATCGGTCTCCGCTGCCTTCGTCGCGGTCTGCTTCTCATTCTCATCGCTGTCGTCATCTTCCTCTCTCTTCCTCTTGCCGCCGGGTGCCTTGAGTTCTGCCCTGAACTTGCCCCTTTCGTCTTTCGACCTGATCTTCGCGCTGACTGTTGCCATCGGTTCCATGATCATAACTGATCTCCTGATGAATATGAGAGGTGTCCCTGCTACCTGCCGTAGATTCGCTCTGACGGAATCGTCGTTGATAGCGCAGACATAGCGGTGCTTGTTGACCCCATTGCCTTTTGGATCGACGACCGAATGTATACACTCGAGCGCACTTAAGGGCTCCGGGTATTCGTCGGGATGGTGACCGCATCGTCGTCGTTCGAAATGATTCTTGGCTTGTTCTATAGCCGCTTCCACACCAGGTTCCGATTTCCGGTCGTAGAGATGTCGCATTGAGCATTGGGTAATCACTGAATAAACCGATTAGCTACACATAGTATTGGGAAAGGTTGTGGTGGTAGGAACATACATGGCTTGACTTGGCCGTGAAGAGTGTCTTCTAAGCGGCGCATCAAATCCATCTTGCACTTGTTCGATTCTGCGATGAAATCGGCATCCACTAAGACCTGATATGGTTCGCGGAATCCGAAGCCCATGGAGAATTGCTCCATGAGCTTCCGATATTGTTTAGCTCTTTTGGCTCGAGGCATCTTCGTTTCGTTGGGGTGTTAGCTTTTGGTTGTTCAAGTCTCGGGAATCGCGATTTTCGAATGCTAGAAATTCTGCATTGATGCTAACGATAACGATAAGGATAGCCAGTTGATCTCCCTTGTCGCTTATTGGAATTTAGAAACTCTAAATGTGGGCCTGACAGCTGCACCCCACTAAGTACATATTCACATGTACCGTTTAGCTTAGGTACCTAGGTACATGTATCTTGACTTGTCTACGTGTAATTCGTCGGGCTGTTCGATATCAAGGATTATCCTTCATCTGATGTTACTCCTGACTGAGAAGAATTCTATCGACGTCATGCCAATACGGCAACTGGTGTGTGTCACGGTTCAGGCCTACGAGGTAGCCTTTACATCTAACCCTTTGAAAATGCCTAGATCCGGCAACGCCAACTTCGCCCCCAACGCCATGTGTTGTGAATTATCCTTAAGAAAGTTGGCGGCAGTCCCAGCAGTAACCCTTACTTTGCCGCCAGTTAAAAAGCCTTGCGCGGATTAGAGGGAGTATGCCTCTTCATATAAAGTATCATGTCGTGTTCTGTTGACATAACGCTGCTACGACGCTAATATCGTCGAGTTTCCCTGCATTCGTCAGCCTATATAGCCAATGCAGGTTGGGTTAACTATGGAATCACATACCCCCTTCACTAGCCAATCCCTCTTCGATAGCATGCTCCATAAAAGGGCTCTCTGCAAAGGGATCTTGCGCAATCCGTTTTGCGGCGTTGACAAGCTCCTGGGCGACAAACGTCATGCCACCGTTTGCGCCGTCCTTGCGGGGGCCACTCGCTTGGCCCCCTTCTCCGGACTCCCAGCGCTTGACACTGGTGCAAACGTTTTCGACTATCTCGTGCGCCCAGAGGTTATCGATGACCCCGTCAGTCATGGCTAGTACGACGTCACCTTCGCTAAGCTCCACTGTGTCTAGGACTGCGTTCTGAGTCGGGGTATCTGGACTGTTCGTCCCAAGTTGTCTTGGACAATCGAACCAGTGCCATTGTTCTTTGGACTTGTATACCAGCTCCTGACTGCTCGGTCGCACAACCATGACCTGGGAGTCGCCAAGGTTGGTTACATATAAAAGTGGCGTTGCAGATGACGTCCCATTCGTCGTGTCAGCCTTATAATGCAGTTGCGCACCGGCTGCCGTTGTAGTCCCTAGACAGTCATTTGGTCCGGAGGTGGCTTCGATGGTGCGCTCGTAGGCCTGTTGCAAGTAGTTTATGGGATCTGGGCTGTACGGTTCGGTTGGGGATCGCGGTCTTGTAATATCTTCTTGCATTGCCGCCACCCAGAAGTGTAATATCAACCGCGACCATAAGCTGCGACTATTGTTAATTATGGGCTGTTACACGCATGCGAGGCGTAGACCGTTGGACAAGTACCCTGCGTGACCTCTTGGCCTTGCTGACCAGGCGCCAACCCCATCGTTGGCGCAAATAAAGTAGTCGCTAGCGTAAACCGCATCGTCTCCGTTTGTCCATCCGCTGATGAGCTCTCCGTGTACAAAAGCCCGCTTGTCGCGACTCTGGTGGTGGGTACTGAGGGGATCCGAGAACGAGCCCGAGGGAGGAGATAAGAACGGCGGAGGAAACGGTCTCGGAGCTCGTTTCGCGAACAGCGCAAAGCCGGTCTCAAATCGGAAAGGAAGCTTCGGACCGGAATCTGGAAGGGGTGATGTGAATTTCCCGGATACTTGGGTAGAATCACGGCTACGGCCCGCAGTATGTTGGGGACGCCGATGCCATGGGGTTAAGCGTACGGAGGATAGGATTCGTCGCGTTGGACCAGAATTATAGGCCAACAAAAAGGAGGGAGGTGACCTTCTCATGCCCACGACGAGGTCTAACCGCAGACCTTCAGGGGCGCTTGGGTGGCAGCCAGAAATGTCGGTCGTTGATAGATGCGACCTGATAAAACGCGCTACGTTGATTAATCGTTGAGCGTCACGTTGGGTAGCGCTCTGATAAGGATCCTTGGCTTCGCTTATCGGTAAAGTGTCACCTTGACTGCCCGATTAAATTAACTGCAGAATCCCTTCCACACGTGAGAGCCTAACAAATATCCCGGGAGACTGGGACTCCCGTCGGATTCATGCTTTTATTAGAATTATGATGACATCACTTCCGATTATGCGGGAAAATAGTCTTCTGCATTTACACCCTATACACTAGAAATTCACCATCGAATAGACTAGCCTGTTAGGTTAAGTACTACCTAATAATGACAAGTATACATATATACCTATAAGCACGTAAGACAGAATAAGCGACAGAGCCAGATTCCAGTTAAATATTATATATTGTCTTAGAAACGAAATCCTTCTTTTCTAAGGATACGACTTATGTTGTGAGGCTGCGATCCGGCATTCCGGTTTCTCGGCTGTGGTCTGACATAATACGCGTATTTACAGCAGTATTATTGCCAAGCTGGCCAATGACTGTCTTGGCAGCGGGATGATCTTTTGGTAGGATAGCAACCATGGCCTCATCATCACAATATTGCCGCCATCCTGATGTAAGAAATAATACCTATAGGAGTAGGCCAGATGTATTAATCGCTCGAATTTGGGAGATGTTTAATAGAGGTAGTGCGTAATGTGCACCCATGTGTACTTCGAGAGTCTGACAATCTCATTGCCAGGTATTCAACTCAACTATTTTCTCATTGCTATACTTATATTATGGGAATGTACATAATTTCCATAAAAGGTCTATTTGACATCTAGACCTTCGACTACTCGCACTAAATCTTAGTTCTGTCTCTAGCATTTCTTCTAACTGGCAAGCATGAGGTATCGGTTGAAATTGATATTGCTCTATTTTAGTAGGTACATGTACCTATATAAGAGGTATGGATCGCACCATTTTCCTATTCCTACATCTCGTTAGTTAAAAATTAATCCTTGGAATTCCATCCTTCGCGGCAGTGAGGAAACGGTCCAGCAAAACGCGCGTCTTGAGGGGCTTAGATGTGCAAAGGAGCTTAGCCGGCACCTCAAATATTCATTCGTATTCAATTATTGAATGGACGGTTGAAGATGCCGTACCCCCAATTTCTTGTAGGCGTCATGTGTGCCTAGAACTCGGCGGTGGAAACAAACCCGAAAGCCATTTGGAGTTCCCTGTGATCTGTCACTAGGGTCTAGAGCTGTAAGGCGGCTAGGCGTGCGGTAATTAGGCGGCGCAGTTCGATTTCGACACCTCAGCTTGAACAGGGCTTTCAGTACTCCAGCGCAACAGACCGGCGTCTTACGTACGTCGCTCCAAGGTGCCGGTGCGCGGGACTTTGTCCAAACTGTCATGGAGCGCCAACCAACTGTCTGACCCGATGGGTGAACGAATAGATGGATGGGAGATGGCTGGTAAGCAACCAAGCGCTTGCCGGTCCGCCGCCCACCGCCCACCGCCGTACCCAAGGCACGTTTCATGACTGGTCTGTTCGGCAGAGTCGAACCGCTGCGATCCAACTTGGGCGCGTGCGGATCCTAAATATGCTAGAAATACGGAGTGCACTTACAGCTATGCCACGTCAAGTCTTATGAAATCGGTCGGTAAGACACGCATAGCCATCACCAGGTTGAACTAGTATTGCAAGCGAAGGAGAAGAAAATATCAAGGCTGGTCATACGCATCCACATATGGGAGTATCCGTCTCATCCGGGGTCCCTTCTGTCCAATCGTCTCAGTCACCGGGAACCGTGGTTCAGTTTAAGCTTGCTTACTGCTTTTCAAATCAAACAACAGTCTAGGTAACTATTCAAACGATGACAAAAATCACTAATAGTTGATGCCGAAAACACATCGACTTCACAATGCTATAGCTTTCAGTGGTATTGCCGATCTCCTGTCTGAGGTTAGGTAGATCTTTCTGAATATAGCACTTCGTATTGGATGACAATTCTTTCAAAACAGGGCGTAAGACAGGCAGCTATCAGCATATCACCAAGTAGCTGGTTGCGGGATGGCGGATGATTGATCGACACATCCATGTCTAAGTATGTACAGTATCTACAGTACGACCTTAAGGGTGCATGTATGTATGCTGCGGCCTCCGGCCAAGGCCCGCGAGGTCACCCACCGTATTTGAATGTATTGATATTCATACTTAAGCCCATAGTAGTTTTGCAGTAGCACTATGCTAGGCTATATGGAGCGACTAAAGGAAAGGCGGTATCTCCGAATCTTAGTGCCCATTAATATGAAGTTACCATTACCTACCAGCCATCATCGACGATTACCATAATTGCTTGGGAGTGACGTATGCCCTTGTTTCCGTCATCCTCTCTTTGTCATCAGCTTTCCACCATATTCACACACTCCCTTGGCAGCTTGGTACGTGTAGGTAGATCGGGACGAGCCTAAGTTGCGAGGCTTTTTTCTCGTAGATCTATTCAGGCAGCTCACTATTTCCATTTTGTTGTCTATCACATTTATCGTCATTTCTCGAGATCCGACGTTCCTTAGTCTAACGGCAACACCTAGCCATCTCATAGTATTTCCGCAACGACTCAGATCATCCCAGCTCGAGCTAGATTAATTATATCAAATTGTCCGGCGCATCCGTACATTTTCCCAGCGTCTCGGATAACGACACTCATATTCTACCGAGTCTACATAGGCACGGTTTAACGATACGCTTTTACTTGTCCCTAACAGTGCTTTCAGCCCTTTCTTGAGTTTGAAACGACCTTCTTTGCATCACTTAAGACCGGGAGTATTGTGGGAAACTACAATGAAAGACAAGACGTGGCCACCTGATCTTTGTCGCAGGATACCGACTCATACACGATATACGGGGTTCCGAGACTCTACCCTTCCCTCGCATTCCACAAATTCGTATCGCGTGGAGACACTTACAACCCGAGCTACAAAACCCGCGCATCCGCCCACCTGTTGCGAAACATTCTTGATTCGACTGTTTGATTTTTTTTCTCCATTGGTGCTTTGCACTTTCGGCCTAGACTTTTAATACCTTTTTGCTACTTTCAAATTACCTACTCGGCGGATTGCATTACATACAACTCAACTATTGTTAATAGTCTACTACTAGGTAATAACAAAGCCCACGCAATTTCGCGATCGAGGCCACCAGCCGAATTATCCCTTGTGGGCCACCCTTGCTCTTCACATACAGTAGTTTAGACGCCAACGATCAAGCAACACATTTGATGGAACAATAAGAGATACTCGATCTACTCTACCCTTTTCGAGCTGCTGGGCTCATCTAGAGGTCAAAATGGGCCGGAATCGAGGTGAGTACATTTCTTTCTGTTCGTTGTCGGATCTTTATTCCTTGTTTTCCTTTCCTTTCGTCACCAACAGAGGACCCTATCAGAGCTCGTCGAGTCGCATCCCGGAGAGGTACCATTCATCATACCTTGCACAAGCATAGCTTTGTTAAACCACATACACGATACACTACGAGGAGTGACCATCACACCCTACAAACGCAACATACGCATCGATCAGCATCCATCATCCAACTCGTTACAAAGAAAGCAAACAAGCACATACCTCACTCGCTGGTCCTCGATCCGGTTGGTCCACACCGAAAGTTGTGCCGCATTGCCGGGTCCCATCGACCACAAACTGTGCTGTTCAGCTCTATTTGCCCCTATTTGAATTGATACCTACATGTACATTCATACATGCCAGCCCTATCCTTCCTGCTGTGACCAAGCTTAACTCTATGCGCAACAAGGTTGGGCAGTTCCCGCTATCCTTATTCTTATTTTTATTCCCATCTATCCTTAAGATCCTTACAGACGCATATAGCGCTTTAGCCCATGAAATCTAATCTTTCTTTGTCTCCATCTTATTTTAGCCTTTATAAATTTAATTATCCGTTATGCAAACTCATAATGCTAACCCGTCCTTTCTAACCGAAAGTGCTTTCGTTTATGTCCCAGTTCTCCGGTTCTCACAACTCTCAATTCAACGGTGATCCGAAAGACGTCTACGGCGCCTCGCCTACACCTTCGTCATCACCACCGAATACTCAGGTTCCGCTAGCCTACGGCAAGTCGGAATTGCATAACACGAGCAACAAAAGCCATAATATCATCAACGTCGGTGGTTTCCGTACTCGAACTCGATCCCGCGCCGTTTCGACGCCGATCCCCGCGTCTCCAGCACGGGTCAACCATGACAGTTCGCCTGTAGCCGATTCACCCATATCTAGTGCTACGCATCGCAGAACAACGAGTCGTAGTTCGTCGAGGCCGTTGTCCATGGTACAGGCCTACCATCCGCCCCTCATGGACGTCAACGAAGACACGATACCTGAACTCCAACCAATCTTCACCTTTCTCAATAGTCATGCCAACAAATTATATCAAGAAGGATATTTCCTGAAGTTGGACGACCAGAATACTCGTATGTCGGCAGCGTTATCAATTGGAGAGACGCCGTTCGGATTGCTAACATTCTGTAGAGGGGAAGCCGAATCCTGATCGCAGCTGGACGGAATGCTTCGCACAGCTGGTGGGGACTGTGTTGTCCCTATGGGACGCGGCCGAACTGGACGCAGCTGGTGAGGATGGAGAAGTTCTGCCAAAGTTCGTCAATTTGACGGATGCTTCAATCAAAATGGTACGGACACCGGTGGATAGAAGACAAATCACCGAATAGTGTTTAGGAAATGGGAGTTCAAGCTAATGTGTCGTCTAGATCGAGTCCCTGCCGACAAGGTCAAATGACGAGACCCCATTACAGAACATTCTTAGCATATCGACGGCTGGGCGAAATCGGTATCTATTGCATTTCAACTCTCGCCACTCGCTCATCCAGTGGACGGCTGGTATCCGGCTTGCCATGTTCGAGCATTCGACCCTCCAAGAGGCCTACACTGGTGCTTTGATCGCGGGCAAGGGCAAAACACTAAACAACATCGGCGTAATCATGGAGAGAGCACGTACGCCCATGGACCAATGGGTTCGAGTCCGATTTGGTGCTGGCGTGCCGTGGAGACGCTGTTGGTGTGTCATCACACCACCGGATGAAAAGGAGTTTCAAAAGGCTCAAAAGGAGCACAAGAAAAAGTCACCGTATGACCGCTCGCATGCCCCATTGCTGAAGGGAGATATAAAATTCTACGACACCAGAAAGGATGGGAAGAAACACAAAAAGATGCTCCCGATAGCAACTATCAGCGAGGCCTACTCAGCGTATGCTCTGTACCCACAGGCCAAATCATTAATCGATGCCTCGACATTGATAAAGGTCGAGGGGAATATTACCATCCACTCAGACCCACCATCCTCGAGCGAGGGTTTCGTGTTTATCATGCCTGAAGTCCACCCGGCTGTCAGTGGTTTTGAGATGATGTTGAGGTTCTTATTTCCAACATGGGACACATTTGGCCTCTACGGCCGCCCAGGGAGATTAGTCGCCAGCGTGCTGGACTCGAGGTCCCTTATGTTTGCAATGCCTAAACATAAACGCTATGGTTATTTAGAACTGTTGGATGTATCGGGACTAATCTTGACTGAGGGCAGCTCGAGTTGGAACGAGCGAGAATGGAGGAAGAAACTCAAGGAGTTGACCGGTACCCGTATGAACGCCATGGATGATGAAGGAAGCGCTAGTTCGGGTCAGACCAACAGCCAAAATAAACGCCTCAGCTTTGGTCCGGCTGCTGGGGGTGCTGGGGGAGCTGCAAGACCTCGCGTCGGTTTTGCAGACGAAGCGCCACCTTCGGTTCGCACGTCTCGCTCTATGTCCCTCAGTAGTCGACCACCTCCGAGAACTGACTCGGCTCCTCCCACCGACAGAGAGCGCGACCCGTCTGCAATGACTGGAAGTAGGTCTGGCCACGCTCGTAATGCCTCCGATTCCCACGTAGCTGGTCCAGCACCACCTCAACCTCCTCATCAAGACGGTTCGTATGCATCAAGTCCAGCCTCCTCCCTGCGAGGACCTCCTCCAGGACGCGCTTTCATGCACGATTTAGCAGCGACTCCAGAACGCGTAAGTTCTGACGAAGAGTTATCGGGGACGCCAATTCGCGATTTCGAGGGAATGCGACGGATGCAAACTCCGGAGCCAGTTTCTCAACCGCCCAGCTTTTCCCACGCACCAGGATCTGTTCCTACAACTCGCCCATACCATTCGCCAGAGATGCGGCGCGCTAATAGCCGCCTATCTATGACCACGCTTGCGCAGCTTGCGACAGCCGGCGGCGTCCCGGTACGCGACGGGGCAGTAAATAACGAAGGGAACAGCGAGGAGCGGCGTGGGCCACCTCCGCAGGAATTCGACCAACGTGGTCAACAACCTCCGGTACATGCTCACGCCAACAATGCTGGGATGTCTGCTAATGCCGGATCACGTGAAGTTTTAAAGGGAAATCAGCCTTATTCTCCTGGGCTACCACCGCCACAGATGGCTCCGATGGCAATACGATCGAGATCGCCGTTGAACCAGACAATGAGCCCTCCTCCTCCTGATCCACGTGGTCCCAGTCCAGGTCCAGGCCCGCGGCCAAAAACCCCGACTTCTCGACCCGGTACTGCGTCTAGTAATCGGCCTCCTCCGCCTGGGTATGGACCGCCTCCTGGCATGGCTCCGGGACAGCGAGGACCTCCGTACGGCATGCCCCCTCCTGGTCCCCCACCTGGCAGAGGTCGTGGCCGCCCTCCTCCAAACATGCCTCCCCCTGGGCGTGGCCAACCGAATTACCCTCCTCAAGAGAATATGTACCGAGGTTATCCACCACAGGGACCACCAGGTCCTGGCGGGCCAGACAGACCGAGATCCCCTCCTAATCGTAAGCCCTTACCGCCGCTCAATACCTCGCCGTCTCTTTCTAGGAAGCCTCTCCCAGCTCGTACCGACAGTTTGCAACACCGACAAGGTCGCGGCGATATGACGCCGCAGTCTCCGTCGACCAGCAGCGGGAGCCTCACGGGTAATCGTATCGATGCGACCGGACTAGGTCAGGTTCGTCCACTTAATCCGGCTCCTCGGGCCCCTCTGAACTCTCCTCCATACCCCGGAATACGACGTCAAGATACTGGCAAGAGCCAATCAAGTAGCCGTTATGATGACTCGGCATCGACTGCTAGTCCCGACTATGCCAGCTCTCGCCCCTCTACCGACACGGCATCTTCTAGCGAGAGGGAACGACCAAGGGCTGGTGTCCTTCGAACGACTGGGAATGCGGATGACTCCCCTTTGCAAGTCACTTCGCCTAGTTTTGATATTCCGAATATTGATTTTGGCCCAACGGCGAACTACGCGACAGCACCACGCACAAAAACTCCCACCCCGGGAAATCCCCCAAGGTCTTTTTCACCTGCACCTCAGTCTTACTCGCCCGCACCCGCGCCTCCGCGTAGATCGCCTGAAGCAGGACATCACCGACAGGAGTCGGATGATACGTTGCGACGAAGTATGATCTGGCAGCCAGCAGCACTAACTCCCGGATCTAACACCGCTGGACCCCATGGTGTTTCAGCCGAGGAGTACGTCCAGCAACGAGCTGCTGCCGCCGCTGCTACTCCACTATACGCGCATCAGAGACATTCTTCAGGAAATACCCTTGGCGGATTGAGAGCCGGGACGCCGACGCCTCCACTCAGCCGAGGCCAAGGTCAGGATTACATCGGCATGGCGCACTCCCGGAATAATTCTCAGGACCTCCTACAACGTCCGAGTTCTAGAGGAGCTGGTGAACTACTGCAGCGTCCAAACTCACGAGGAGCTGGTGAGTTACTCCAACGCCCTGGCTCTCGGGGTGCTGGTGCTGTTCTTGGCGGCCAAGGGGGTAATGACTTGCACTTGTCGGCTCGCGAGCAAGAACATGTTGCACGGGTTACAGGCTCTCCCCTGATCAACATGGCAGGAAACAAGAACCCTCCGCAGACAAGCGGAGGGCTTGTTGGTGCAATCGAAGCTAGAGAGCGCGAAAGGGAACAAATGAAACAAGGCTGGAGTAGTCAGGCTGCTCAACACGCCATCAACCAGCGTCAGCAGCAGCAGCAGCAGCAGCAGCAACAGCAGCAAGCTTTCCAACAATATCAGCAGCCTTTACCTTCTCCTGGCTTACCACCACCTGCTGGCATGTACTCAAACATGGGACGTGGTAGTGCGCCACAAACACCTATATATGGTGGCTTTGGAAGTCCTAGTCCGATGTCCTTCGAACAGGAGGGCGGTTGGTCGTCACCCGGATCAGGATTCCGGTCCCCACCACCTGGCAACTTCGATCCGCGATTTAACCCGCAGAACCCTCAGGCCCAGGTTTCATCACCACAGTTTCCTTCGGCGCAAAGTCCACCACCCGGGGGACGAGGACAAAGTACATACCCGTATCACGGGCAAGCGTTTTGAATTAAGCGTTGTATGGATGGCACTAAACGGTGCTCTGGGTTTTTATTGCTTTTATACATTGAAGGTGTTGAAGGACGTCATTTCTACTGAAAGTCCTTCGTCGCGGTAAGGGAGTAATACTGATGAAGATTTGCAAGTCGCATTAGTAGATGAACTTATGGTAGAGTCATAGCATGAGTCTCGGGTACTCGCTTTCTTGCATTGCAAGCACTGCATTTCCTTGTTCTTCTTTTTACCATGGAGTGGTTATCATAGCTGTAGGATGAGACACTGAAATAAATGGCATACATAAATAAATTTCCCGACCATGACCATCGTATCTGATGTTTACAATTTTCCGAGATGCTTATCCATGACATCTAATAGTAAAGGAGTAACTAGATGTTATTTACATAGGGGGTTAACCCCACATGGCTCGACAGGGCTGACGCAGGCGCGTGGCTTGCCGAAGTTATCGCAGGTCTGCCCCACATGGCTCGGGAGTTTATTTCCAGCTGCCGCCTGCGGACCCCTGACCTAGGCTTGTTGGGAAGGGAGGGGCATCTGACTGACGCAACATGTCCAACCTTAGACTTCGGACTCGATAACCTTTCTGTAAACCTCAGCCTCATTCACTACAACATTTCGTGCCATCATGAACCTTTTTAATTATTCTTGAAAAAGATATTGTCTAAATACAAGTTCATCTCTCCTCTCAATTCTTATCTTTTACAGTCTTCCTCTTTCTGGTGCGCCCGAATGTGTTGACGCCTGGCACGGGATCCATCCATCCCCCTAGTCTGACCTGGTGATCCCCACGGAGCTTCCCTGTGTGCTGACTTCTTACCTACTTGATTTGCTGTCTACCTGTCTATCTCCCACTTATCCGGCGAACCCTTTGACATCAGCACCGAGTTGTCTGCTCTCATTCCGGATATTCCATTCTAGAGCAGCACGGAAGTCACGCAGTCAAAATGACTCGGACGCCGCTGCGCATCCTCTGCTTCGGCAACTCGCTGACGGCCGGCTACCCGGCGGGCCAGCCATATGCGGAGAAGCTGAAGGAGAAGCTCGAGGAGGCTTTTCAAGGCCACGGGTTTGGCGGAGTTGAGTACGAGGTCGAAGGCGAGCCGGGGGACCTAGTGACACGGGGAAACTTCGTTCCACGCATGCAGGACTCATGTAAGTTATTCCTACTCATTCTAGCTTCTTACTCTATGTCGTTCTTGCTCTTTCTAGCATACCGGTCCTAAGTTCTTCAACTAACGTGACATATTAGGGAGGATAGCGCTCAAGCACAAGCAGCCGTACGACTGGACTATCGTATTAGGCGGGACGAAGTAGGTACCCACTCTCTATCTTATTGCCTAACCAAGGAACTATACCTACCTGGCGCCCAAGGAACAGAGCGGCAATGAATCTTGTGGGCTAACACCGGACTTTCACTATAGTGACCTTGGCTGGGGCTGTGCAGTAGACGATATCGTCGCCGGTCTGAAGCGAACATGGGACATCCCGTTGTCCAAGGGTAAAAAGGTGCTTGCCCTGACGATACCGGACACCAGAGCCAGATATAAGAACATCAAAGAGTGTCGCGACGAGGTGAACACGGCTATCAAGGAGTATAAGAGAAAGAATTTGTAAGTGATTTTCGTTTCTATTTACCATCCCCCGGTTGGGAAAAGGGTCTCCTGGTTTCGGCCAGCTTTCCCAAACATCGGCAACACTAACGTCGTCTGCTATAGCTTCTATTTCGACCTTAATAAGGCCGTACCATATCACGACATGGTGCCCTCGGACAGGCCCAAGTACTGGAACATGGACGGCGTGCATCTGACAGCCGAAGGCTACAACCTCATGGGGGAGAAGATCGCCGAAGAGCTAATCAGGATTATTAAGCTCGCCGAGGCGCAGGACACCCACATTAGCAGCATCTTCGCTGACGCGAAGCAGAAGAGGGCCATCGAGCAGCTGATATTGGAGGAGGAGAGGGGAGACCCGCGATTGCTGAGCCAGGGCTACATCGTCGTGCGCAAGAAGGATCTAGACTAGATTATAATAAGAATAAGATGGTCTTCATCATTCATTCGTTCATGAGAAGTAGAAGTAGTAGTAATAGTCTATCTTCGTTGGGCAAAGTTAACTCCCGTGCCATTTACACGTTAAGACGTGCCTCTGTTCCTTGACTCCGTAACTATGCATGTATCCGGCAACGCCTAAACTAGCCGTTCATTCCCAATGATTTGTTAAGTGTTATCGTTTTGTTTTGTATTGAGCCGTATCCCCCTTCATACCACGAGATTCGCCGCGACGAAATCCGGGAACTCCCGCTGCAGCGCGTTAGTCACGTTCTCCACCTCCTCGGCCAGGCTCTGCACGTTGACGTCCCACCGCCGCATCTCCTTGCCCACCGTGACCTCGGCGCGGCCGCTGCCCTTCTCGCCCGACGCCTCGCCGCCCTCGAACCAGATGACGCGGTCGATCTGGTCGATGCGGCCCACGAGCCGGCCTTGCTCGATCATCTTGGCGGTGGTGTCCTCGGCCTTGTCGGCGTCGAGCCCCAGCAGGCCGCCCAGCGCGTCGAAGCCGATGTTGCTGTAGAGTCGGGACACGCCCAGCAGGTTGTGCTCGACGACGGCGCGCGCCAGCACCGTCGACCCGTCGGCCGTGGTCGCCAGCTGGTGCGGCGCCAGGCCCTCGGCGAATTTTTGCACTTCGGACGTCGCGAGCAGGCGGTCGAAGAACATCTTCTCCAGCATGCCGAACTCGGGCAGGCCGCCCGCCCGCTCGTCCTTGAACAGGCGGCCCAGGGCGCGGCTGCGCAGCGGGCCGGCGGGGGCTAGGATCGCGCACTTGACGGCCATGCCGAGGGTGTGCAGGCGCTCGTCGTCGGAGATGGAGGGGGACAGGCTGATGTCGTGGTAGGCGTGGCAGGCGGGGAGGAACTCGCGCTTGGCGTCGCGGATGCGGGCCTGGGAGAGGCGGAAGTGGAGGTTGAGGGCGGGGTCGGCGACCTGGTAGATGACGTTCTTGAGCTTGTTGAGGTACGTCTCGGCGTTGGTGGTGTCGTCCACCTCGAGGTAGTTGCGCACGATGCGCACCCACACCCGCACGCGGTCCTCGGCCGTCACGCGCCGCTGCGAGCTGTCCAGCGCGATCTCCGAGAGCGCCTGCGCCGCCTCCGCGTGCTCCTCGTTGGCCTCGTGGCCGTCGGCTACCAGCTCCCGCAGCGCTGCTGCCTGGTCTAGGAACGCTCCTGATGATGCTGATGTGGCTTGGCCGCCGGCTGTCGCTGCGGATGCCAGTGCCTCGATGGCGTGGCTGCCTACTTCCACCGACAGGTCCGCGTTATCGAACTCACGAACGGTTTCGACGAGCTTGCCGAGAATGGAGCGTTGGGCTATGACGCCGAGCTGCGGTGATGTGCTGCTGCTGAGGACGGCATCGACGATAGCCTTCAGGTCACCCGAGACTGTCTGCGGCGTCGATATGGACTTCAGATTGGAGAGCAGGTTCTCGAAGGCGGAGGCTTGGTCGGAGGACGACTGGACTTGGGCCAGCGCGTCGCTGATTTTGGGACTGGCCATATTCGTTGTTTCTGGGATTTTGTGGTTTATGTCATACGATGGTGGATTATCGTGGGTTTTCCGACTTATCAGACAGAGAGGTAAAAAGAGTTGTAAGTACGAAGTATCAATGCTGGAATTGTGAGGTGCAAGTTAAAGTTGTGAGTAGACGCTAATGTTAGCTTGAGGTGGGGCCCCTTGGACGTGGGGAAGCTTTGACTTGTTGGTGGGGCAAATTATGGATGGTAGTTGTATTGCTTTGTATCATAATCCGGGTAACGGCATAGACTCAGGGGTCACTCCTATTTTCTCCATCGTCACGATGCATTGACATTTTCAGAATTAACTTTTCTTTCTACTCTTTTGAGCCACGTCAGAGTTTAGATTCAAATGTGTATCAAACGATCGCTGTTTAACTCATCGGTTAGTAAAATCTCATTAAATAAAGACATTGATGGGGCGAGGTTTCTTCCACATTCTTGATGATGTGCTGTCACTCTGCACTATGGCATCCTAGACCGGCCCTCGATGTCAATCCAGGCTGACCACTAGACTCTAGGCTAGTGGCATTTCCTTCTACGTTAGGAGACGTAGTGGTTTGGTAGATAATAGGTATTTCGTGATGCTAACTCATCGCGAGGCGCCAGAGAACATCACCATTGCAGGCCCTGACCATTTTGTCCAGAGAGCCTCCCAGACAATCCTCGTCCGTGATATGTATTGTATCAATCAACAGTTATCTAAGCTATCGTACCACTTGAACATCTTCAATATCCATAGACTTCTATCGTTTGGTTATCCTGCTGATTGTAATGTCGACCTTCAGATGATGAATCCGGTCCGTGGTATTCATGAATGTGCTCTTCGAAACAATTGTTATAAGGTATGCGTTTATATTTTTACAATAGGGGGCTATATCTACATATGCCGAACCCGTTATACTTCGGGAACAAAGGTGAGAGACGGGTGATCAAATCTCTCTACTTGTCACGATGCGCACTATATAGCTCCGCTAGGGACTATCTAGGGAATATCCCAGGTACCATATATACAAGGGGGTTCTCTGTCTCCTATCGCAGAGCTAACCCCCTTAATGGGCTAGGCCCCCTGACAGGTCAGTCTTCCGACAGGCTCGCCCCTTTCCTAACCAATACAGTATGCCAGTTCAGTTGTAATGATAGTAGGTAATCATCCAATAGTGCATCATGCTCAGTACAGTCTGGATCATATCCTAATGAGGTACATAGCATCTCTCAGCTCATATTGAGCTTCATTCCAGAGCACCCGTACTAAGGCCAGATAGCATAGAATCAGCCGTTCTTATTAACATGCTGGCTATTTTCTCAAAGTGCGCCCCGTAAACATAGAAGTAAGGGTGGCTGGAGCATAGAATAAAGTCGTTGTAGTAAACCCGTCTCTGAATATAAAAGAAACAATAAAAGAGCCCCATAATAAGAATGCTGGCGAACTATTAACTATCTCTAAGCACTTTAATTAAAAATATTCGATACGTGAATAGGGGCATTTTCACTCAACTGCTATTCTCTACCTTGAATCGGCCTCTCTATCTGCTGAAGGGCGTTGGGCCGAAGCGAGTGTTGTGTCAAAAACAGGCGACTAATAGCCTCCTTCACATAGCTACCCGGTATACACTCGAGTCTTCTCCAAAACATGCTGCCAGCCCTTCTCGCAACAACACAGTCGTTACTACTCCCATATAGTCCAAGCGTGACACATTATGGTGTTGATCCCCCTGATGCGAATGGATGCCAGGTAAAATTGACGAGCACCCATCCTCTACTACGTGACTCGTATGATGGTGATGAACATTCATTTCCTACCTATGGAGATGACGTATGTACTCGAGTTCTGGAACTCAGGCTCTTATGAACCGCGAGGGGGGCGAAACTGAACCATATGGCAGCATACTACAGAGCAGAGAAATAGAAGCATACAGCAGCACGTCAGGAGTGAAATTCCAGCGAGATATCATAATAATATACCGCAAATAAATGAATAGGTAAGTAATCGATATAGTGCTCCTCTCTTTGACTCTGGAAGTCTAGTCCTCGGGAAAGAGCCCGCTTTGGCTCTTAACTTCTAGGGGCATACACGATAGAGCAGACACCAAACTCGATCTTGATAGCCTCGACAATGTATAAAACTCGAGATTACTAGATAAGACCATTTCTCTCACATATTCCATTGAGAGCCATCTAGGATGTATTACATACAGAGCTGCGATCAAACGACAATATGTATGTGAGCACAAGGCAAGTAGATCTTGATTAAGATGGTAGGACATTCTCAGAAGTAGATCCGAGTCGAGCTCCATAAGCTGTAGGCTACCATGGACAACAAGACTCAGTGCGCTTTAGCGAACGCCTATTCAACATTCAGCATGTTTATTCTTCCGTGGCTCGGATATTCTGTCTAAACAGTGGCTTCTCGCCGTACCACCACGCCTTGACCACATCAATCCCACGATACATCCAGAAATACAGACCTGACACCAATGCCGTTGCCACACTGTGCTGATAACACCCGCCCCAAAACCGAGCCTGCGACCAGTACAAGCGAGAATATCGCACGGCCTTTTCCTCCCACTCCTGAGCCCCTATTTGGCCTTGGACGTATTCCTCCGTTAGCAGTGAATGGAATGCAGACTGCGTGGCGCTAAACGCAGTATGAGGGCGATACGTAGCCAGTGCATCGCCGATTAGTAACACGTGCCCGTTTTCAAATGCGGCACGCGAGGAGCAGAAGTCCGTGATTACCTGGATGAAGGGGAGTTTGATCTTCGTGATCACCTCGAGAAAGGGGGCGGGAAGGAGAGCTTTCCTGGCTTCCTCAAGGCGAGCGTCCCATACATCTTTACGCACACGCCCGGACGGCACGATGTTGTGGTGACGATGTCCGTCAATAGCATCGGTCATGATCCGGTCCAAGGTCTCGGGCGTCTCGTTGGTGTACCACACGAAGTTGAAGAACCGCTTACCGGGCTCGAGGGACCCGTCGGGCCCGGGGATGGTATACATGATTACGTGTTGCTTGTTCATCATATACACGGTCACGCTGCGTTGGAACATCTTGCAAGTCGAATCCGATACTTCCTCTTCTGGGACGACGCCGCGCCAGGTAATGTAGCCGACGTACTGTCGCCTGATATGAGGGAGATATCTTGATCGGACGAAGGAGTCCGGGCCGTCGGCGCCAATGACGAGGTCGGCCTTTATGTGCGATTCGTCCTGTGTGATGCGGTTTAATGTGGTTACGAGCATAGGCGCATCGCTTCCGTAGCTCCGCTTCATGTCTTTGACTTCTGTATTGCTGTCGTATATCACAAGACCATCTGTCGCCACAGGCCGCGGTGGTGATGGGTAGTAAGAGCTGACATAACCATCAAAGAGCGAGCGGAGCCGGAAATAATATGCGTCCCAGCTTGTGATCAACCGCTGCCCCCTGACGAGAACTTGGACGGTCTCGTCGCTTTTCATGAGTTGCAAGCGGGTGCTCCGGTGTGAGAAGGCATTCGAATAGCGGTCATGGCTTTGTAAGAAGGCCTCGGTATCCGGCCCAAGACACACGCCTGCCATATGGCTCTGACGTTCATCGTCGTCTCTTTCGATGATTTTCACTGTGTGCCCGGCATGTTTCAAGGCGATGCCGCACATAAGACCTGCCAATGAGCCTCCGATCTGTAATTATATGAACTTAGTAATGTGTATAAGACGTTTGTCAGCGAGCAGACTCACTATCACCACATTCAGCTTGTCTTTGGCGAAATCCGTTCTCACTGCCATCTTCACGCGCGGCGGGGATGTGAGGACAGCACAACAATTAGGGGTCGCGTCTTGAGACAGTGTGGACACTTCGATCCGTGAAGGGCAGACCAAGACGGCAGGAGGCGTTGACGTCCACCGAGTTCTCTACTGGTGTACACAGGACTCCCTAGGAGCTTGTCCCATCCCCCGGTTAGGAAGCTAGCTTGAAATCGACAGGATCTCGTATTTTCACTGAAGCTTACGGCTCTTGTCCCAGAGAGAGTAGCGGACCTAGATTCGCGACCTGTCATAGACTTGGCGCTTATCTTGCGATGCCTAAACTATGTACGAAGGATTATAGTGTTGTCCCACGACGCAAGATAGATAACACTTAAAGGTAGCCTGCATAATCTCGATCCTTCAAATAGACCGGCCGAATGATCCCTGATTTCTAGCCCCTTGTAGATGCATATAGCAGCTAGTTATACAACCTTAATTTTACTTGACCGACTGTGTGGCTCGTCACTGGATGAGATCAGCTAGATGGCCCGGAAGGGGTGCCGCCTCGGCAGATGGGATCTTACGTAGACTGCCACTTTCGTAGAGCGCGGTTAGTACACCATTCGTCAGGTTGCTATTTAAGGAGTGAAAGGGGCGCAAGGTAAACAGACCATATTAACGATCCTATCATCACAGTCTACCCTGGTAACGTACAGCAGCCGTTACTGCCCGTCTCGTTCATCCCGAATTCGTTTGCACGGTCTAGACCGTCGACATGCCTCATCGTTTTCCCTTCGACGAAGCCCCTGACCCCTCAGCTCGTCAGATTATGGAAGATGCCCTGCATATCATGCATGGCGGGCCGCCTCCGTTTGAATGGATAGGAGAAGACGGCACTTCAATGCTGGGATGCTATGGGCCTCTTTGGTAAACGTTCCTCGCATCTTACTATCTGTCCCGCTCTTCCGAGGCTGCCTCAACCTCGTATAGATTTCGGGTGTATAAGTCCTACTAGTTCTTACTATGCTAACCACTTCCTGCGGGATCTGCAGCTACTCCCCACTCATGGCCCAGAAGTTCTTCGAGTGGGCGAAGGCTGCGTACGGCTCGAAGATCATGAAGCCGCGTAACCGCGAACTTGCGATTCTGGGCTTGGCGTCAATCTTGGACGTCCCTTACGTTATCCATACGCACCGCAGCGTTGCATTCAGGACCGGCATCACGCCGGAGCAATACGACGATGCTGTTGCTGGTAGGCTACCCCAGGGCCTGAGTGGAGAAGAATGTATGGCTTATAACTTGGGGCGAATCCTTACGAACCTTACCGGACCACTGGATGATGAGACATGGGAGGACGTCACATCCAAGATGAATAAGGCTGAAGTTGTGGAGATTATCCATATCATCGCGGGATATAGGTGTGTAGCGCTGATGGAGCAAGTGAATGGGAAGGGTAGTAGATGGATGTCTTAGCTTGTCATCCTCCTTGCTTCATTGGACCTCTAAATGGCGTTCCTAGTGATATAAGTCTCGGGTAACAACCCGCCATACATGGTATATTTATTACAAGAGCGGGTATGTAACCGATAATTCAATGGCCAGTGTTATCTCGGTGCCCATTAAGGTCTCACCTACATATGCATGACCTCTGAGATCCAGACCATGGGAAGGATTCACAGGGTGGTTACCATAGAACCTAATGACAACGCCAAGGATGACAATGTGTCCTACCAACGAACGCCTTGTAAGGCCCATTGGTATCGTAAAACGCGACAATGTTTTATTACTTGGGTTGCATGCGTCAAGTGGAGGAAAGCAACTTGGCGCGCATGCCTATAGCGAATCCGAGTCCGAATTCTAACAAAAGTTACATATTTAATATCAACCAGTCTACGTAGAGTCGGTAAAACGATACCCTTGCTTTCGGCCGTCGGACTTACCCTGTCCGTTCGATACATGCAATGCATCTACAGGCATTCGCTCCTTTGAAATACTATGGCAACAATTCGTGTTATGGCCAAAAGCCTACTTCGGACCGAAGGCTAGATGTAGACAGGCAGGTAGGGGCAGGTTCATGATCTGATCATATCATCCTATCGGAGCTGGATCATACCTCCATTACTATGTGTAGTGATTACTAACACTCTCCGAGGAGAAGGTATTGTATGGAGGTATTCTATATTACCTATGCATGCATGCCAAGATGCTGCATGGGAGCTTCGTCTTGTGACACGCCCATACCCGGTTATAGGGGTCGGTTCCACCCGATGATAGGGGTCACTACATATGTTGTGAACCGTTACTCAAAGCCTTTTAGGATGATACGGTGTACCGTTTTGGTCCGTTATGTGCTCGGCGGGCAAAAATGTGCGCTTTCATGAATAACTCGAAATTTAATTAAGCAAATTAAGCGAAAATAATATCTCCGGATGTTTCCTTCACCGAACGTCAACATACGTCACGGGCTATGAGCCGTAATCAAGTGTATGTTGGCTTTAAAAAAGGAAGCTTTGGGTAGGTAGTATGAATGCAACGAAGTTGGCTTTGTTGATATTCACTGTGTAGCACAAAGATGTCAAGTGTCGTATTACCAGCCGCTTGAACATGCCCTTACTTTCAAGGTTACTGCCCGCCAGGACCTGGGGGCGACAAAGTCAAGATGCTTTGAGCCCAACGCAGTCTCGAGAAGGCCCGGCCAACTCAACCCATTCTCACCAGATGTTTGTATCACTTCCCGACTTTCATTACTTCGTTGCTCACGAATTATGTCCTCGTCATCGGAACGTGTGAGCTCGATGTCTCTACGACATCAAGACCCTGAGCTTTCAGGAGGGGAAAAGGATGGCATTCACACCAAAGAGCCTCTGAATATCGCTGTCAGCGAGGTCGAAGTCGGGCGTAAAGTGACGGGAATCCGTTGGCTCATTGTCGTAGTCTCAATTCTATCGTCTACTTTCCTTTACGCTCTCGATAATACTGTTATGGCCAATGTGCGGCCTAGTATTGTAGAGACGTTCGGCAGAATCGACATGCTTCCGTGGTTGTCGGTGTCATATCCTATGGGGGAGGTTGGATCGAACCCTTTATGGTACGCGTCTTTGTTATATTTGCGCGCATACGCACGGCTAACCGGTACTCAGGGGCAAGCTGTATCATCAATTCGACAACAAGGTGCTATTTCTCACCTCCATGGTAATTTTCGAGGCCGGCTCCGCTATCATAGGTTCGGCGCCATCAGCAGATGCAGTCATAGTAGGCCGAGCAATTGCTGGCTTCGGCGGATCCGGAATTTATGTTGGCACGATCGGTATCATATCTGCCATGACGGTCCCCTTTGAACGTGCTCAATACCTCAACTTCGTCGGAATGGCATGGAGTCTAGGGACTATCCTTGGCCCTATTATTGGCGGTGCATTCGCTGATTCATCTGCAACCTGGCGATGGGCCTTTTATATCAATATTTGTATCGCTGCATTAGCCGCCCCTGCATGCATTCTCATCATTCCGTCTGTGCCATCCTCAACCCCATACTCGATCTCGGAACGGTTCAGGCGATTTGATTACGTCGGAGCTGTCTTATTCATCGGCGGCGTTGCCTCCATCGTCATGGTTCTGGGTTTCGGCGGCGCCGTGTATGATTGGAGGAGTGGACAGATGATCAGCCTCTACGTGGTAGTTGCTGTAGTCTGGGCGGCTTTTTCTTTACAGCAAGGCCTTGGACTTTTCACCGTCGATCGCATCTTCCCTGCTCAATTCGTAGCAGATTGGGAGATGGTGAACTTGTTCTGCTGGACGTCTATTGCAATTGCAAACGTTGTGGTGACGATCTACACTCTTCCCCTTTTCTTCCAATTCACCTTCAACGACTCTTCTCTACACTCGGCTGTCTACATGATACCGTTTGTGGCTGCAGTGGTTGTTGGTGCCGGTGCTGGAGGCCCTCTCTTTGCTAAATTTCCGGTCTATATGGCTTGGTTCGCAGGCTCCAGTGCCCTAATGCTCATCGGAAGTGGCCTCCTCTCGACAATAAATTACACCATTTCCCGTGGTGCAATATGCGGCTACACCGTCATCCAAGGCCTTGGCTGTGGACCAGTAATTCAGCTGAGCTACACTGTTGGCCAGGTTAAGGTGCCTCGGCTTGTCGTGCCCCAGGTCACCTCATTCTTAACATGTGCACAGATGGCTGGCCTCGCACTTTCACTGGGTATTGCCACATCTGTCTTCCTCAATGGTGCCACAGCAGATATAGCTGCCATCCTACCAAACTCTCCACGGGACCTGATTCAAGCTAGCATAGACGGCGCCGAAACAGGTCTCTTTCAGTCTCTCAGTGCAGATGTTCGCCTTCGGGTTCTAGAAGCTATTAGCAAGAATATTGGGAAGGTCTTTTACCTTAACATTGCTGGGGCAGGGGTGGGTTTCGTCACATCGTTTCTCATGAAAAGGGAAAGGTTGGCTTTGGATCACAGTTTAACATGAGAGATACTTATTTGACTTTTACGTACCGAAGGAAATTTATGTCGAAAACGGTGATAATTGCGTTATAGTACTGTGTAGACGTACCTAAACTTGCGAACGATGCTTGTAGATCTTATTCATTATTTAGTGTTGATAGCAGTGTTATGGTGTCCGTGTTCGGAATAATGGTGGAGGATCGTGTTGAAGTATTATAATCATCGCCGCCCAAGGCCCTCCTTACCATTGGCAGTCAATCGGATTATGGACTAGACAAGAGCGTATATTATTGCGATAATGACAATCAACATAGCCCCACCCTCCCCTTGTGTCTATGTAAATACTTTAATATACACTACATGAACCGTTATGATGTACAAGTAAGCCGCTATAAGACTAGCTTAGAAAGTGTCAAGTTCGATGAGAATGGTATCCAAATAACGGGGACACCTAGAGCTTATCTCAACCTGGATAGAAATCGTGCGAGGGACTATGTTGCCTCTGCACTTGCCGGCTGATATTAATATCGTTCTCAACCCGAATGTATTGATCGGGGATGTCCCTTTCCTCAATACCGCCTCGTTTCCCTATCTGAACGCGAGCTTCGTAGAAGTCCTGGGTGGGAGACACATATAGCCTCCTCTGCCCGCTTTCAAAAGATTGCAGACTGACAGCTTCCACATCTGTAGGGTTTCGATAACTCACAGAGGCCTTGGACTTATCGGTGGTGTTTTTCGACCGCAAGTACTTTCCACTCGTGCTGTTCATGGTTTCGTGTTTCTCTATCCCTAGGGCCGAGGCGATCCTATCCCACAATGGTGAGAAGAAGGTAGTGACCAGGCGACGCCCTAAGTTGACCATGGCAGGAATACAAATGCTGAAGAGAGTCACGGGGCCTTCGACGCACAACCAGTAGAGAGCCGGGATACTTTCATCTGTACTGATGTTAGAAAATCAAGAATCTCGGAGCCATATAAACTAATTTTAGGAGAATAGGCATGATGGCTTACAAGCAACATCTTGATCCATGGCAGCACCGGTTTCACTGATAGTGATTAGGCGGCCGATTGAAACGACGATGACACTGTCAAGGTCCTATTAGTATCCCCATAATTCGTAGATAGAACGACACTCACGAGTATCCTAGCACAAAAATAATCGTAATGCCGCTCTTCCGCATCCGAGATGCTCTGAGCCCCCATATGATTGGCATCGGCAGGACGAGAATAAGAAAGTCTATGATAACACTGGGAACAGCACTACCGATCCACAACATGCTGGTCGGATTACAAGTTCCATCCATCAATGGTAGCCAAAATCTTTGAATTGGGCTGCAGAGGAAAAAAGTGCCAATGAAGTTTCCGAGTAGCCAGGCAGTGTTGAGCCCATGAATGAGCCATAGCCCAATCCGAAACCAAGTCCCTGTCTGGCTTGGGAAGATACGACTGAAGAACAATAGAGCCGAGGTCTTAAGGAGGAATAGATTGATGTCGTAGAGAAGTTGCGCGGCAAATAGAACTTTCAAGAGCGGCGTTATGTTCTCGAACGGCAGGGTCATCGTGTGATGGCCGAGGCCTAGATTAACTAGAACAATGGCCAATGCGAACTCTGACAGCAGTGGTAACTGTAACTGGCGTTAGACGAATGAGGGTTCTTCAATCCGTGGCCCCCATTACGTTGGGATAGTGTTTACATACCACAGCTGCCAAAGCGATCCAATCATCCCACCAGAAACGAGACTGGTGCCTATCTTCCGGTGACCGAAGACCTCTGGATATGAAGCGTAGAGATATTGCAAATATCGTCAGAACGATCATGACAATGATGAACGTGTGAAATTGAGGGCCACGATCCTCCTGCGCGAGGGCCAGCATTTGGGCGTCGGTCAACGCTGACATGATGAGAGATGCGATGGGTGCAGCCCCTATACAGAGGATTAGGAAGTGATTGTGGGTTGACAGGTTGGTTTAGACTGGGATGAACGGGTTTATTGAATTTCCTAGAATTGAAGAAGCATCGGATTTGACGAGATCCTATGTCCCATACCGTTTTGTCTCGACCACCACAAGGGAATCAAAGACCCATAGACAGGTGAGGTTAAATCTAAGTCAACAAGATCATGATTCTTGGTTTCTGGGGAAGGTAGCAACCCCGGAGAATGCGTCCCACCCCTACCAGGTATCAGGGACTCGCGTGGTGTGGTCGTGGCTGGATACTGTCACACATGGTAGGCCTCGGAATAGCTCCTCCTGAGCTAGTTAGTGTAGTATTTGTCGAAGCGTGTGGTATGGTTACAGTTGCTTACGCAGCGAAAGGATTCATATGCAATGGTATGGTGGCGCGTAGAGGAATGATCAACCGCCCCCAGCATAAGCGTTAACCCTTGGCATAGCATTCACAGGCTCTTCTAGGCCTCACCATTCGCGGGATTTACGGCGAATTGCTCTTATCCAGCCAACAGATGAGCATACAGTACATAGAACATTTAGCATGTATTTATCCAGCACAACATACCGGGTACTATGATATAGAATCCTCCCATGATTTATGACGGTAATCCGTTTCGAGATATAAAATACGGAGATAAGCTAAACTACCTACCTAACTAACTCATTGGGCATAGTTAAGTATCTATAGGATTGCAGCAAATGGCATCCTTTCATAGGACTAGTCACTGAAATAACTGCTTAGGAGGTACGACTCAGGGGGAACCGTAAACCCTTCTTTCAACTTGACAATAACCGGCCCTCGTATTTTAGGAATGATAGACTGAAATATGATTTAAGGATTCCATCGAGCGTCTAGCACCGGGTTAACCAGCGAGAGCAGCAGAATCCATTACCAAGCTGCTGCCGCTCAAATAGACCGCGCTTGGCGTGCAGAAATACAAGCAAGCTGCAGCAACTTCGTCTGGTTCGACTGGCCGCTTCACACCCATCATTCCTTCGATTATACCAGCTGTTGGAGGTAGGCCCTCGCACTCCTCCTCATACATTGGAGTCTTGACCCAGGTCGGGCATACCTGGTTCACCCGAATTAGATCGAATTTACAGTCTTGGGCTGTTTTGATTATAGTCAGCACCGAGTTCGAATTCATCTATGATATCTTCACATACCGATAGCTCGGGTAATGCCCATTAGTGCATGTTTGGAAGTCGTGTAAGGCGTTTTGAACGGCCCAGCCATGAAAGCGAGTGCTGAAGAGACATGAACTATCGACCCTCGGCCGATGTTTCGAATTCCGTGTCGGCCAAAGTCGACGTGGGCAGGTTCTTGAGCTTGCATGGCCTTCACCACAGCTTTTGATAAAAGAAACGCGCCTTTCGTGTTAACTCCGAGGACACGCTCGAAGTCTTCGATCGTGACATCAGTAAATCGAACAAATTCCCCGACGGCAACCTGTATATCAATGCCGTTAGCCGATAGTCCAGTATGCTCACCCATAGTGAGCCGGCAAATATGCTTACACCAGCGGAGTTGATGCAATAATCGATTCGACCAAACTCTTTCACTGCGAGGTCTACCAGAGCTTGCACAGAGTCCGCATCAGTCACGTCCGTTCGCACGGCTATAGTACGATAAAGTGGATTCGACGCGAGTTTCTTGCTCTCTTCGCTTGCCTGTGTGACAGCTGGCTCATTGATATCAGCAAATATGACGCCTTTCGCTCCAGCCTCAGCGAAGGTAAAGGCGACCTCCTTCCCAACGCCGCTAGCAGCCTACTCGATAGTTAGTATTGCTGCGATTTCTAGGACTTTAGTTAACCTACGCCCGTAACAATAGCAAAGCCTTCAACCTGGAATTTCGCCATGATTCAGGAGCCGTTGTGTGTTTACTCCAGTTGGTTGTGAGACACTCAATAACATGCCAAATAATAAAACTTGAACATGAAAATATATTCGACACGGCCTCGGCTCGGCGCGGCCATGGAATATTGGTTACACATCCTGCACATGATCCTTTCTTATGGTCCTTTGTCTTTCTGGCCAGACCGAAATTACTGTACCAAGGTAGGCAAGGGATCGTGCAGTCCGATGGGTGTGCCAGCCAACATAGCATCAGACAGTGAAAGATCCGAACGGTGTCATCTCCGCAACCGTGATAAACGTGAAAATTAGCAGTGTACCTTGTGCAGTTAATCTGCTTATACTGCCTAACGGGGCTTCACTTTGTGAATAAATGCCAAGTCGAATGCAGCATTAGGCAGCGTATGCAGATCGTAAGCTGGCATTCCTAGTGTTTAACCGAGATCCACCTATACCAACCATACAGAGGTAAATACACCACCAAGTCAGACTACTGTTCTTGATCGGTGATACTAAATACGGAAGGATTTTGGGAGTTGGACCTATAGACACGGTCACTACATGTAGCTTGGAATGTAACTTCAAAATAAGGGGACCCTTAAAATAACGTCAAAATAGAGTCCTATTCTTCTTATCTCCCTAATCCTGCCGAGATAGTGAGCCTTAGTGGTTTGCCAAGTCAATTGTCCTTCGGATAATGTGGACCGCATCGGTCAAGTATGCCTTTCGTGGAAGTTCGTGTCCACCGTCGTGGGTATGCATGTGCCGAACCGCTGCCTGACACATCTGGCTCAGATCTTGAGCACCTTTCGGGTCGTTCGCTCCCCATATATGTGCCGTGGGAACGCAGATTGTATCATAACACTCGTCTAGTCCGAGATGATCCCTTTCCACCTTGCTCGGTCCACTTGACAGAAATATCCCACACTTGAATGGTACAGTGCCACCCCATCTTTGCACTTCCACCATGTACATAGCCGCAAGTATCGCTCCGCCAGAGAATCCCATAACCACATCGAATGGCCCTTCCGTACGAACGTAGTCATCAAGTTGAGAGATTGACCGCTGGAGCGTGGAGAGGTCTTTGGGATCATAAAATGTGTAAAAAGCATCGTCTGCTGATGACAACGCTTCAACCCCTTGAGTAGTAGATCCGTTAGCTCTAACAACCTGGTGAAGCTTGAATTGATATACCCTCGGACATTTGAGCTTGCAGAGTGGCTTCAACAAACTCATATTCATGGCCATCTTCAAGATCGTGCCTCAATGGCGCTGGGCATAGGTAGGACTCGTTAGCGAGTGGATGGAGATGATCAGACAGAGCTCACCAGTCTGGATCTTCATTATCTGGCAAAACGACGAGGTAAGTATAAAATTCGACTTTAGAATCGTAGGAAACTCACATTACAATTAGTTCCATTTCCATGAAGGCAAAGGAATTTCATGGTGAATTCTTAGGACTTCTAAAGAAAACAGTATTGCTAGTACTCAGAAATCCAGGAGATATGAAGTTGGACTAGGTGGAAGCTCCAAAGACCCCATATATGACTTTATATGAAATCCGCGCGATTGGGTGTGATGAAACGCTACGAATCTTCGGATATATTACTTTAAAATGAAATGGCCCGTAGTAGCATTGAATTCAGCATTTAAATAATGTCCGATATAAGAAAGTGTAGTAATATGATTGGGTACCTTTCGCTATCGACTTCGCAAGTTCCAAGTTATTCTTAGCCATCTATATAGTACCTCCTACCTAGCATATACTCCGCCCGACATCCAGTGACACTCATGGTCTACGCCCCATCTTCTTACACACATTTCCTTTTAGACATGTACTAATAAATTCATCCCCTACCCTCTCTTTACACAGTCCCATATAGATCACCGTGGATTGCGCGAGCGAATAATGAGCCCCGACCTGACGGCGGGCTGTCACGGCTACGCGCCCGCAAATGGATCAGAGTCGTGTACAACGCCTATGTACGAGCCGGGCAAAGGAGAAAGCACATCCAGGATGGATCCTCAGAGCGACCGCTCAGTCGATCCCGAGCTGGATGGCTTCGACATCGAGCCCATAGCAATATGCGGGTTCTCTATCAAGTTCCCTCAAGACGCGACATCTCCAGAAGGGTTATGGAAAATGATCACGGAAAAGCGATGTGCAATGACAGACTTCCCTGCCAATCGTCTCAACCGGGATGGCTTCTATGCAGAGAAAAATAAATCAAACACAGTATGCCTTATATCCAGGATGACGAATTATTAGACTGATTAGAAGTTAGTTGCCACTCAAAGGCGGGCATTTCATTGAGGAAGACCCTTCTGTTTTTGATGCCGACTTTTTCTCGATCTCTCCCGCAGAAGCCACGGCGATGGATCCGATGCAGAGATGGCTCTTAGAGGCAGCGTATAGAGCACTTGAGAATGGTACGAGTCCAAATTTGCCCATCTGTACCTTTCCACTGTTCTAGAAGCTCGGCTGACCAAGCTTTTCAGCTGGAATTACCATGGAGAGCGTCTCTGGCTCCTCTACTGCTGTTTACACAGGCTCATTCGGCTTCGACTACTTGATGCAACTAACTCGAGATAGTGAATGTCCCCCACAATACGCAGCACTAGGACTTGGCCTCAGTATGCTTGCAAATCGGATCAGTTGGTTCTTCAACCTTCGAGGACCTAGTATCGGGTTGGACTCGGCTTGTTCTAGTACGGCAATGGCTATAGATATTGCTTGCCGAGCTCTACGGGACAAATCATGTGACATGGTATGTCTCTGCCTCTGATAAAAATATTTATTTGAAAATTAAGTCGTCTGATGGCCGATTCATAGAGCATGGTTACAGGCTGTAACCTCACATTCTCGCCAGAGGTGTTCACTTGGATGACCAACATCAACTTTCTTTCCCCAGATAGCCGATGCCACTCTTTCGACCACCGTGCAAACGGATACGCGCGTGGGGAAGGTGTGGGAGTCATGATTATCAAGCGGCTTTCTGATGCCCTGCGAGATGGTAATACCATCCGAGCAGTAATTCGAGCGACTGGCTCCAATGAAGATGGCCGAACTCCAGGAATCACTCAACCTAGCAGTGCCGCCCAAGAACAGCTAATCAAGAACACCTACCGAAAAGCAGGCCTCTCGATGTCACACACTCGATACTTCGAAGCCCATGGAACAGGTACTCCTATTGGAGATCCTCGTGAGGCACAAGCTATAGGGGCAGCTTTTCGCGAGTACAGATCCAAACAAGATCCTGTCTTTGTGTATGTCCTCTAATCTCAGCTATTATTTGTCTATTTTCTCACCATGAAGCTCAGGGGCGCTATTAAATCGAATATAGGCCACCTAGAAGGAGCAAGTGGCCTAGCTGGAGTCATAAAAACCGTTCTTGCCCTAGAAAAGGGGGTTATCCCTCCAAACACCAATTTTGAGAGGCTTAACCCAAAGATCGACGCAGAGTTCCTTAGGCTTCAAGTAAGTTGGCTGCTTAAATTACTACTGATACAATCTCTTATTAGTGGTTATATCATTAAAACTCTTCGTTCGACGCTTCAAATATCACAAGGCTAGAGGATGTCTAGAAAGTCACAATGAAGAAAGCTAACATTGATAATCTAGTTTCCAGAACGGAGTTACCCCTGGCCAGTATCTGGACTCAGAAGAGCGTCAGTAAACTCTTTTGGCTATGGCGGCGCTAATTGCCATATCGTACTTGATGATGCCTACAATTTTCTACGACTCCGGTCCTTATCTGGCAAGCACTGCACACAGCACTATCCGGCACTCAACCCCCTGATTTCTAGTTCGACAAATGGTCTCCTTACTTCAAAAGGCCATACCACAAATGGCCATACTACGAATGGCCATACTACGAATGGCCACGGTACAAATGGCTTCCATACCCCGAGACCAATTCTACAAAGCGAACTACCAGGATTATTTATCTGGTCAGCCGCAGACAAAGACGGCATCGGAAGGGTCACGAAGCAATATGAAGAGTATTATGCGAAGCAAGCCTCTCAAATTGATGAGAAAGGAGGCTTTCTCGCAGATTTTGCATATACACTAGGCAGTCATCGAAGCTACCTCCCTTGGAGATCATTCGCGCTGTTGCGGTCTCCAGGGGAGCTCAATGACCTTCACTCACGAATCTCAGCTCCAACTCGAGCCAATGCTAATCCGGCCCGCCTTGGCTTCATCTTCACAGGGCAAGGGGCCCAGTGGTACGCAATGGGAAGAGAATTAATGTCCTACTCCTCCTTTAAGATGGATATGAAGCGTGCCGAGCAGTATCTTAAGAGTTTAGGGTGTCGTTGGTCAATAATTGGTAATAAGTATAAAATTCTATATATTTAACTTCTCCGATAACTAACACGCGCCAGATGAGCTCTTAAGGCCGCAGGAGACGTCAAAGGTTGACAACGCAGAGTTCAGCCAAACGCTTTGCACAATACTACAGGTAGCTATAGTCAATCTACTACGCAGATTTGATATCGGACCAGCTGCCGTGGTTGGACATTCGTCAGGCGAGATCGCAGCTGCGTATGTTATCGTCTCTCCCAACATATTGAATGAGACTAATGATCTACAGTTACGCTGGAGGATACCTGACAGACGAGTCGGCATGGAAGCTGGCTTACTTTAGAGGACTTTGCTCGGCCGAGCTCGAGTCTTCGACGATTCAATCTTCAGGGACAATGTTGTCTGTGGGACTGCCAGAAGACCGTGCTAGAGATTTGGTTGCTACTACTAACCAAGGCGCCGTCTCATTTGGCATCTCGATCGCATGCGTTAACAGCCCTAACAATGTGACAATCTCCGGCGAGGCTCACCTCATAGATCAATTGGCGACACAACTAGATGAACAGAAAGTGTTCGCGCGAAAACTTCGCGTCCGTTTGGCATATCACTCCGGGCAAATGAAAGCCATTTCAGCCAAATACATATCCATGGTCGGCTCACTCTCAGGGCCACAAGGCGTTAGTGTGCCTATGATTTCCAGCGTCACGGGGAAGCGAGTAACTGCGAAACGCCTGAGGGATCCTTCGTACTGGGCATTGAACATGGAATCGCCGGTTTTATTCTCCCAGGCCGTGATGGAGATGTGTTCTCAATCAGCCGCGGCTCTTGTTAAGAAGATCGACAAAAGCCACATTTTCGCATCCGTCGTCGACCACCTTGTAGAAATAGGGCCACATGCAGCTCTACAAGGTCCCCTCAGGGATATTCTTCGTTCCTGTCCTCGCGGAACGTCGATAGGTTACACTGCCATTCTTAGAAGAAAGCAATCTGCTATGGAAACTCTTCTGAATGCCATGGGCGAGCTGCACTGTATGGGAAATCCCATGAATCTACGAGCAATCAATGAGCCTGGTAGTGAGGCCACACGTTCACCATCCATCCTCGTCGACCTTCCCGAGTATCCATTTGACCATTCTCAAAGATACTGGCACGAGACGCGTCTCAGCAAGAATTATCGGTTCAGACAACACGCGCCTTCTGAGCTTCTCGGTGTGCGATCTAGAGACTGGAACTCTGCTGATGCTCGCTGGCGGCACCTCATCAGAATTTCTGAAATACCATGGACCGAACAACATGTAATAAACAGCTCAACCCTATATCCAGCTGCCGGTATGTTGGCTATGGCCATTGAAGCAGCAAAACAGCTCGTAAGCGAGACCAAGTTGGTAGAGGGATACACACTTCGAGATATACGGATCGAAAATCCGATAACTTTAAGTGCGAATAATGAGGCTACAGAAGTCCAGACATCCCTTCGCAGTATACCTTCTCAAGATGATGGCGAGCCAACATTCGAATTCGCGATTCGCACCTACATAAACGATGACTGGCTGCTTAACTGCTCTGGTTTTATCTCGGTGGAGATACTCGAGAGGGCTGGTAGCTGGGTAAAGGAGAAAACGGCGGCACAGCGTAGCCTAATTGCCATGAGCTATTCCGATCTTCCTCAACTTTATACGGAGTCAGTTAACCACCAGCACATGTACGACTTCTTGAAACAAGCAGGTCTCGAATACGGGCCATTATTCCAAGCAGCACAACACCAACGGTATAGTCAGGGGGTGAAGCATGCAACAGCGGAGATATCCCTGTTCAAACCAGCTAAAGATGCAGAGAACCAGCGTCATGTTATCCATCCAACCTCTTTAGATGCGATCATGCATCTTTCCTTCACAGCCCTAACGTTCGGAGGGTCCTTAGCGATGGCCACGAGCGTGCCCTCTCGATTGAACTGTCTCTGGGTTTCAAACAGAGGTCTGAGCTGGCCAAGCCAAGAGAAAGTGTCAACCAACACAACCATCACAAAAGCCACATCGCGTGGCTTCGTCTGCAAAGGTGTCGCGATGGACTGTACTGGCCCGAAAGAATTAAGGCTGTGGTATGACGGTCTCGAAATGACGAACGTCACTCGAGTTCACGCTCCTCCCCCTAACCTTCCGAACCCACAGCAATTTTGCATGAATGTAGAATGCAAGGTAGCTTTGGACAAGCTGAAAGTTCCAGAACTAGAATCCCTTCTAGCACGATTGCATCCAGTGGAAGAAGATTTGACCAGTTTCTTCCGAGATATTGAAATACTCGTTACGGCGTCCCTGAAGGAATTGGCCGATTCTATCGACTTATCCGGTCTGGAAAGCCAGGACATGTGGAAAAGAAGATATTTGAAGTGGACCGAGCACCATCTTGCGAAGACTTCCAGTTCAGATTCTCAAGTTCAGGAGACAGGGCCACTCGTAAAAGGAATCAGCGCCCGTCTCGAAAACACCAATCCAATCGGCCGGCTATACGTAGCAGTGGCCTCAAACCTCGTCGGACTGCTCAAAGGAGACGTCAATCCCCTGGAGCTGTTAATCCAAACCGGGATACTCAAGGACTACTACGAGTGGTACAGCAACAGCAGGTGCACGCGGCAAATCGTAAGCTACGTCGACCTACTAGCGCACCAGAACCCCGGCATGAGCATCCTCGAAGTAGGCGGCGGCACCGGCGCGGGAACACGCAACCTCGTGAGCGCGCTCTGCGCGCGGCCAGGGGACCCGACGAGCCTCCTGCGCTGCGGCAGATACGACTTCACGGACGCGTCCGCGGTCTTCATGGACGAGGCGCGAAGCGAGTTCCAGCACTTCCACTCCCAGATGACGTTCGGCGTGCTCGACATCGGCCGCGACTTCGCCGAGCAGGGGTTTCGGGACGGCCAGTACGACTTGGTGCTTGCGGCCGGCGTGCTGCACGTCACGGCGGACCTTGCGGTGACGCTGCGGCGCGTCCGCAAGGCGCTGAAACAGGGTGGGAAACTCATCATGCAGGAGTCCTTCGATCCCGCCGGGTGGACGCTCGGGTTTGTCTTTGGGCTGTTTCCCGGGTGGTGGCCCGACGAGCGAGGCGACCGCCTGCTGTCGCCGAATATTTCCGTGGATACTTGGGACACGCTGCTCGCAGAAAACGGGTTCTCTGGCGTCGATGTGCTCTTGGATTTTGGGGAGGACCTTGCTTTCCACTATGGCTGGATCGTCTCGACGGCGACTGAGGAGGTGTCGCCGAATGGCTTCCTGACACAACGAGGACGACAAGTATCGATTGTTGTGAACGGGGTTTCTGAAGAGCAGAATTCGCTGGCTAGAGACCTGCAATTGTCCCTGACGAGTGTCCCTGGGGTGGAGCCCGTCATACTGAGTATCGAAGCGGCGGTTTATGATTATCAGCCTAATGCCGATGAACTGGTCATCTCTCTCCTGGACTACGAGCAATCGTTCTTGCAATCACTGGAAGAGACGACGTGGAAGTACCTTCACACCCTGCTTGAACAATCGCGCAACTTGCTCTGGGTGACTTCTGGAGGCGGGCAGAGTGCCAATCCCGATCATGGGATGCTAGATGGCCTAGCCCGGACCCTGCGGCTTGAATACTTTCAACTACATCTCGTCACCTTGGCCTTGGAAGGGGCTGGAGACAGGGCAAAACAGATACCACACGTGATGCAAATCGTGCATGAAATGGCTGCCAGGACCTCCCACCAGAACTACGAACAAGAATATGTGGAGATGGATGGTATCCTACACACAAGGCGACTTGTCGAGGCACAGTATCTTAAGTCCGAGATGGATAAGAGGCTTGGCCCTTATGAAATCCAGCCAATTTCTGTGGGCGAGGATGCCTCCTTCACGCTATCAACAGGATTCCAAGATCAAGATGAGCCTCATTATATTCCGATGCCCAAGCTTCTTGATGAGACTCTAGGCCCGGATGACGTTGACATGCTGGTGAAGGCAGTGTCACTTGGACCTGGAGATCGCATTGCTGCGTTGGGAAGTGAGGAAAGTCCGCTCTTTGGCAGCTTCTGCTCAGGGGTTGTCCTTCGGGCTGGACCTGAAGCCCCTTTCCACGCTGGTGATCGTGTTGTCGCAGCTTGGTCTAGCTCATTCCGATCTCATGTTCGAGTGCTTTCAGACGCAGTAGCGAGAATCCCACACGATCTATCTTTTACAGACGCCTGCTGTGTCGTCCCAGCGGCGGCAGCAGCGTATAACGCACTAGTGGAAGTCGGACGCGTTCAACCTAGCGATTGGGTATTGGTTCGGAATGGAGCCAGCCCAGCAGGCGCGGCTGCCATTCAGTTGCTAGCCAGTCGGTATGTAGGCAGAGTGTGGACGACGGTCACGAGCAAAGATGAAAGTGCTTGGATCGCCGCAAATATGAAGTTGCCTCACGACCACATCCTCCCAGACAGTTGGTTCGGTAGCCCCATGTTATCGTCACAGTGGAGAGAAGCCTTCGATGCCTTCGATCTCGTATTGTCGGTAGAACCGCATTCCTCAATGCCCCTTGACACGAGTTACGTGCAGCCCGGTGGCAGATACGTCGTGCTACGCTCAGGCTCATCTCCCGCGGACAAAAGGCAACATCTCTACTCCGCGGCCCGCAGTGTCTCCTTGTCAATCATTGAATTGAAAGATAGAGCACGTGGGCGTTTTACCACGACTGAGGAATCCATTCGCTACGCTGCGCAAGCGCCACGCATCTTGACGTTGGACAAACCACGCTCTCGGGCTGCTCTATTTCCTGCCTCAGACCTGACAAATATTTTCCATACTTTGAAAAGTACAAACGGCGTAGAGTCGGTGGTCGTACAGTTCGATGACGGAGATGTCATAGATGTGAGATTATCCAAACTCGGCCTAGAGAATCCGCACCAGCTAACCAGTGAACAGGTTAGATGTGATACTCGAAAACATCAGCTTCGCCCTGACCGTACGTACCTGATTGCCGGAGGCCTTGGCGGTCTAGGTCGAGGGATTGCAAGATGGATGGCCAGGTGTGGAGCTCGTAACTTGATCTTGCTTTCAAGGAGCGGCCCTAGAACTTCAGAAGCCTTGGAACTATTGACCGAGCTCAGGGGACAAGACGTCAACGTCGCGACACCACGCTGTGACGTGACCGACTTAGGTGTCTTGGAATCAGTGTTGACTGACTGCTTGACGAGAATGCCTCCTATAGCTGGTTGCATCCAAGCTTCGATGGTTATGACAGTAAGGAAATCCTTCGGTGAACTTTCAGAGCATACAAATGGCTAATCCGATGTTGCAGGAACTGATCTTCCAAAAGATGGAATTCCATCACTGGAAGGCATCCATCGATTCAAAGGTCAGGGGATCCTGGAACCTCCACGCGGCACTCCCGAAGGATCTCGATTTCTTCATTCTCACCTCGTCCGTCATGGGCATTCTGGGGACGGGATCGCTTGCTGCATACAATGCGGGAAACACCTACCAAGATGCCCTGGCTCGTTACCGGGTATCATTAGGTTACCGTGCTGCTTCTCTCGACCTCGGTGGCATCCTCGACGAGGGTTACCTAGCGGAGAATGGGCGAAGCATGGTGGGCTTGCAACGAGACAGGAAGCACGAGATGATGTGGATGGCGGAAGTGTACGCTCTTCTGGATATCTACTGCAATCCGGGCAACACACTCTCGAGCAAGCCGGTGTCCTGCCAGCCCATCGTCGGTATTCGGCCATCTGCATACTGGAAGCATATCGAAGAGGTCCCCTTTACTATAGGGCAGCCGTTCTGGGGTCACATGCATCACATTCCCTTACCATCGAGTTCAGACGGAGCAGAGGATTCCCAAGATGCCGCCGACGCTGTCGGACACAAGCGCGCGATGGACACAGCGGCCCGGCTCACTGCCGCTGGATCGCTCGCGGAGGCGGCAGAAGTAATTAGTCAGGCACTCGCGCAACGCATCTCGGCCGTGCTCGGTACAGCCGAGGACCGCCTCGACTTGCAGAAGCCCATGCACTCGTACGGGATAGATTCGCTGTCCGCCATCGACCTGCGCAACTGGATAGGCAAGGTGTTCGACGTGGACATGCCCGTCTTTGAGATATTAGGCGGGGCAACTTTGGCGAGCGCTGGCATGACCATCGCAAGGAAAGTCCGGCCAAAGGAGTGAGGCTCTGTCGATGTTGGTTGCTATCCCCATACTCTGCCATGTATAACCTCTGGGCAAACAGTGTACTGCGTAACTTGGCTTATTGGGCATTTCCTTGAAACTTTCCTAGTAGATAGCAATTAACTGTACTTGATTTTAGCAGTGTGTTGAGTGGCCGGCTGGCTACCCAGCACTCTACGATTTAGAAGTCGGTATAGCTGTGCCGTCACCACAGTGGATAGACTACAGCAATGGTTTACATCATTCATATACTTGATGAATGGCGGGAGCCAATATTTCGTAGATTCACACCGAATATTACTACACTGATATTTTTAGGAATGGGTACATCATACGTCGGTATAACGCACATGTGTCGAATGTGGTGGTATCTGACCTGATTTTTGTCAATCAGGTTGCGTCGTGGTACATATATCTGAGTCGTGGGACGTGCGAGGAATGAAAGAGTGCTACGAGAGGCGTAGTATTGAACCGGATTGGGATTCAACCTTTCTAAATATACCATGTCTCAAGTCGCAAAAGGAGAAATAAATGCCACGCGGTTTGCATACCGCCTGTTTTGTCAGGTTATGTCGATGGCACTTCTTACATGATGTGTGTTTGTGCGGGCGTGTGTGTGTCTAAAATGGTTGGATAAGACAGACGGGGCCAAATTGGGTAGAGAAGTGGACAGGATGTGTTGCTTCTTGAAATAATTGGTGCTTTAAAAGACAGTGTTGCTATTTTTGCCTTTACACCTCGAAGCTTAGGTAATAAAGAGGGGGTTATCTAAACGGGACGTCCCCACTTCGCCCACTTCCCCTTGTAAGGCGCTAAGGCGCTAAACCGGCCAAAGGTCTGATCAGCCGCAGACTAATCTTTTTATTTCTGGCTCAGCCCCATTCTTCAGTCTGACATAACGAGGACGAGGGACGTGCTCGTTCTTCATTATTAAATTGAACACCGAACATCATTTTTCCAAGTCGGAGTGATAATTCGGAAACTGATGGCTGCTGATATCCAAAGACTCTGAGACGATTGTCAGTCTCTTCTAGCAAGTCGAAACAGTCGTTTACGCATGTCGACGTCACCCATCCTCTTCGATGTCATCCCAATCGACTGGTTTGCCCGCAATGCTTTCCCCAAACGTCGACCCCTAGTCTTGAAGGATCTAGAACCCTTCACCTTTATGTACCTCAGTCGTCAGACGGGCGACGTTGTCAGCAAGGTCTGAGCCAATCATAACTGCCCCCTCGTTCAGGTTATGGATCCCATCTCAATATTTCAAAAGTTCCATTTACCTAGCCTCCTACTCGCTCACCGCGAGAGCACTATTGTCTAGTAGGGCTGTCGAATGTATAGTAGACAGCCCCAAGGTCAACGTGGTATCGACACCACGGCAATCATATATCTAATACTGCGTAGTATTAGCGACCGGATACAACATTCTTCATGCAAATACCCTCGAGGCTTAACCCTACCTTGGGGTGCATTTTCTATCCACTGTGACAGTATTTGGCCGAGACCACCCACGCACGCACATGGCATCGTATAGCATCACCATCATCTTAACAGGCCTATAATCGTTGTTGAAAAGACTTACCGAACGGCGAGTCCAGACCCGCCCGTCAATCCATTGACCTTGAGCACGATCAAGTTACGATTTATGGCATTGGCATGCTTCCTTTGGCATTCCTAGCCTGCGGCGTATACGATAGGCTGGCTTCAAAAGCAGGGGTCCCGCCCCCATTGTACATAACAGACACAGGTAGACCATAGAAGCACTAGCCCCAAGTTGTTCATGTTCCACGACGCCTTCGATTAGGTATGTCTTGTCCTGTACGAAGTATTGTCCTGTCTTATGAACTGCCGTTGATCTCTACGAGTTTGGTAGCTGATGGTGCCATCCATCCCCTCTACCCGAGTTAGGTTTTCTATGTAAGAGGCGCAGCCTGGGCTCCTTGTAGCGTGGGCTTACTGCATGTTTGGACTGGGCGCGCATTTGTGACAATAGACCCAGACCCGCACCGCTTCATCCAAGTGCCCCCCTAGCGGGCGCAGCTGAGAAGCTGACAGGCCGTGCTAACGCCTACACCCCCTACCCCCTACCCCCCCTGCTCTCCTTCACGCTTTTCCCTGTCTTGCTTTCTTCCCACGCCCCGTCACGATTCTCCTCATTTTTCCTATTCGTTTCTGCGTTTTGGGCTTTTCGTGCGGTGCTTTTTACATCTCGTTTTGGGCTGCATCGCTTGGGTGCAGCGTACAGAACATACACAACGCGGAAGTGAGAGTGCACTCACTTGGTCGGTCGACATACCCATAGGGCTGGGTATGCTTTGAAAAAAAGAAGGGTTCGGATGTATCTGGGCTTCTGGGATTTTCACCGACGACGATAACCCGAGATCTGTTCGCACAACAATGCGGCTCGATGTCTCGATATTCGGGATCCTGGCCTCCTTAACAGGATTGGTGGCAGCGGATGGAGATGATTCGCGCGGTAGCGGAGATTCGGGGGGGACGGCGACGATAAGCTCATCATCCAACATGATCATCTCAATGGACGCTCTCCCGACACCAGCAGTTTTCACACCGAGCAAGGGGAACCGAACTTTCCACTATGTTAGGGAGCCAGGTATCATAGAATTGGAGGTCACGGCAGTCTTTCTGAGGCGGTACGAGGACGATGTTATGATCGGGACGGGAGATCTAGAAGGGCTTTCGGGTTCGACGGGTAGCAATACCTCAGCCGAGATTTCAGAAGAAGTTATTCTACGGAGGCAAGCAGGGCCTGCACCATTACCGCCATTACACTTTAACGGTATATTTATCCAACTGAAATTATCAAACGCTAGCTTACGGGATACTAATGCTCTGGAATAGTCACCCATGATACTGTAAATCTACCAATAAGTGCCGATCTGTCTGAATACAGCATCAATATTGGCCAACCCCTATATTACGAATTCGTGTGGGAAAATTCCACGTTTAGCGGCAGTAGCTTCAGCCAACTCATCGCAGTAACCACCGACGCCGGCTTTACGGATGCCTATAATGCCCTCCAGAACACGAATATGGGGACGAGTCCGGCGAAGCCAGAGACACTGACGGCATCATCGAGCGATACGACGCCAGCCACAGCAACGACGACGGCAGTTTCCACCTCCCCAACATCATCAGTAGAGGCGGCAGCGCACGTATCTTCGAGCAGTGGAGGACTAGCCACCGGCGCCATCGCGGGGATTGCTGTGGGCTGCAGCGTTGCGGGCCTACTTATCATCGCTTTCATCGTATGGTTCTTTTTCTTCCGCCGTCGCAGCACACGCGAGCGCGTCCGTGGCGCCGACTTCGCCGCCGACTCAGGCACGCGGTCTATGATGCACGACAAGGAAGCAGCGGCGGCCGGTATCTCGGAATCATCCCCGCACTCGACATACGCAGACGACGGCGGACGGTTACACGACCCTCGGAGGAGAAGCATGCCACCCGGTGGCGGTGGTGGTGCTACAGACGACACCGGCTCGTACGCGCCGTATTCGGACCGGGCTCAGTCGCCGTCTCCTCCCGGCGCTGTGGGAGCGGCAGCGGGAGCGGGCAGCCAGACGGACCTACACACGACTACGACAACGCGGTCGGTGACGCCGCCGTTCAACACTCGCTACGCGCATCTGATCGAGGAGGGCATGACGGAGGACGAGATCCGCCGCCTGGAGGAGGAGGAGCGGCACCTGGACGCGGCGATCGAGGACGCGGGGCGCGCGAGCCGCATGACGCACCAGTCGTGACAAGTCAGTCGTTTCTGATCATAGTTTCTGCGAGAACCCCTCGGGCTTTATTGGAGTTTGTGGGAAAGGGGAAACCAATATCATCAATTGTTTATCAAACTATATTGTGCTAATTTATATGTATGTGAGAATCAGAGTAGGAGTGAGAGTGAGAGTGAGAGCGAATGAGCTAGTGAGAAGAGTACCCCCCCTTATGCGATTGTATTGACTTTTTGCATGTTTATCTCGTGTACTTGGTGTAATTCATGAAGCGGTCTTAGTGAGATGAGTTGAACTGGCTGCGCTTACCTACGCGAGGAGTGATTGATATCTACAAATCCAATAGGTATACCCTCAGCTCTATATGATAGGTAGGAATACGGAGGGCGCTAAGAATTCCGACGCATACTAAGAGCCTCTGGCCTCTTGAGTTGACTTCCTACGGAGCTCACGTATACATGGTCTGTTGGTGCCTTGATGTACGTGGACATATACATATTTGTGGAAAGGCTGGGTGTGAATAAATGAAGCCGAGCTGTAACTTGTGGTGTCCCTAAGTCCAGTCGTGATATTATCTTGATTCAACCTATGCTTCTGTTAGCACCACGACGACGTCGCTCGAGAAATCTACCGAGTAAAACTGTAGTTCACTTCCTTGTTACGTCTAAGTCATATCTTCCAAGTCCCGTATGGGATACCGACTAGGAGTACGCGAAAAACTCTCCCGTAAAGTCTCCACCATCCATCGCTAAGGCCACACTTAGAAGTGATTTTCTGGAGAATTAGCTATTGTTCCAAGAAACGATATAATGATACAGAGCCTCTAGCTTTTCAAACGAAAGCGAAAGTAAAGACGCGGTGATTCTGTCAAATATACATACAAGTATCACACGCAACCTTACTAAACTAAAGAAGTGAGGGTCGAGAATTACTAGGTAGAACTAGGTATGCTTCTGGGCTAGCAAGATTCATTAAGTCATACGTATCATAGTATTACAATAACCTGCTCGTCTCAAGGCTGTTACAACAAGCAGATACATTAGGACGGGTTTTAAGAACGCCTAGCTCTTTCTAAATCCATACCAAAGAATTTCATACACCCATTCCTTATAATAATTTTTCGATCGCCAGTAATTATTACCACCCTCTCCTTCCACATCTCAAGACCGGCCAAAGGTAAAGAAACGGCCGACCATGTTGCTCGCGAGGTTACCGGCGATATTACTCGAGTAGAGGGCGCTGCCGGCAATGTTGGAGGCCTGGCTGAACTTGTCGCAGCGGGAGAAGGCGAGGCTGTTGGTCAGGGTGAGGGTGAGTGCGATAGCTGTTTTGAGTCGCCCGTCCGTTAGCTTCTTCTTCTTGTTTCTCCTTTTCTACCTTCACCTCTCCCTCTTCCTTGTTGTAGGGAAAGACATATACTTAGAAAAGAGAAGAACTCACCGACAAGAGGCAACCACATGAACTTGAGGCGCACGAGAGCGAGGATGGCGAGGGCGACCCAGAGGACAGGCTGAGCATAGATGGCGAGCCAGAAGAAGCGGCTATCGGTAGCGTTGATAACGCGCATGCTGGGGTCGCTACTCTCGAAGACCCAGCGGCTGTCGCCCGTCGACGGGTCGACCTCGTTCCACCAGCGCAAGCCCACCAGCCGTCGGCCCGCGATGTTCTTCAGGTAGTAGAAGTCGGCGGCGAGGAGCAGGATCGTGATGATGAAGATCAGAACCATGTTGTCGGTGAAGATGACGCCGAAGAGGTACACTAGGAGCGATGCTGGCAGTGGTTACGGGAAAGGTTAGCCAACAAGGCAGATGTGATAGAATCATGATGGACGGACGGCACTTACAGACGCGGAAAGAGAGAAAGGTAAGTAGCGTAATCGGGTGCGAACTGAGCCGCCAGCTCAACGAGCCTGACGAGTGCTGCGCTGCCTCCATTTTTTCCGTTGAGTTATACCATAAAAGGGGGTGACGGTCTCTCTGTGCTTGGAAGCTGTCGAGGTGTGAGGCGTTGAGGCGTTGAAGCTTTGAGGCGACGGTAGCGCGATGGTCTAAGCTGCAGCAGTCGCACTTGCAGGTTGCACTTGCAGGGGTTGGGTTGATCCGACATGCTGTCATTTGCGGCCATCAAATACTGCATAAATTCGAGAACTGCATAACTTTGCATTAAGTTGTCCTCGAGTTACAACATCTCCTTTCCTCACACCAACTTTCCTTTCCTTATTCCACTACAAACCTCAGGCAACATATAAATTTGGGAAGATTCCGGTTTAATTAATTGACAATTTTGACGAACATCTGCTTTCTTTTTAAACGTATACATATGCTCAATATGTGTATATATGTATATACATAACAAAAGTACCAATCCACCTCTCAGTAAGGATATGCTCGAACCTCTTCTTCGCGAGTCAGATCCAAACCTCTTTCGACCTGCTCCTCGTGTTTCTTATCCAAGTACTCCAACAGCACCTCCCCATACCTCTCCTTCCCCTTATACTTACTCACGTCGTCTCCCCAGCTACGCACCGCACTCGCCAGCCTACCGGGAACGTAGTCCTCCTCGGCAATCTCAGTGATAGGGTGGAAGTACGTGCGAATCGTAAACACGACGCCCCCTGACCGGGGCAAGCGCCTCAGCGTCTGGCGCTCCGAGCGGAAGTAGTGGTGCTCGATGGCGCGGTTCTTCTCCGCCGTGCTCCAGCTGACGTCCTCGGAGTCCTCGGACCCGATGCTCCACGACCAGCCCAGGTCGTCGTCCACCTGCATGAAGTAGTTGTTGCGCGCCACCATCTCCTCCGGCTTGAGCCGCCGGAAGAAGTTCAGCATCCCCTTCTCCAGCTTCTCCTTGAACTGCGGCACGTCGCCCGACGTGTGGATCTCCGACAGCGGCATCCCGTACTTGTCCTCCAGCCGCCAGAACCCCGGTAGAAGGACTGCCCCCGCGAGTAGGTAGTACTGGCTGTCCGGCTTCTCGATCATGATCGCTAGGTCATCCTGCACTAGCCGCGCGCACGTCTGCATCGGGTCCTCCGGCAGCGGCCGCGTCACAATATCGAAGCTCTCGCCCGACCAGAGGTTATCGAGGCCGACATCCGTCCGCTTGTACAGCGATGGATACCGCGCCGGGAGGTAATCGGCAAGGTCCTCGAGAAGCTCAACCGCCGCGGGGTAGGCCTCCGGCGCTGTCCTGCAGCACTTGTGGCCCCGCTCCTGGATGCGCCGCGCCTTGTCGGCATGGTAGCGCGGGTAGTGGTTATCTAGCTCGATCCAGTCGACGTGTTTGATTGACCGGAGTCCCATAGTGACGTTGTACTTGGGGCCGTATCGGAATGGCCGATACGGCAGCGGCTTCGTGTGCTCGACTGACCAGTCAGGATACGGGTCTGGCTTGGGTATGCGGAAGTCCGACGGAATCCAGTTGCCCCATTCTCGGCCTTGAAATTTTGGGTTGTTATCACCCTTTGATGTCGCCTTCTCGAGTGCTGGTGTGGTGGGGGTGGACGGACGCGCAGCGCTTTTGCTGAGTCGCTGTCTACGAACGATATATGTTATCGCTGTAGAAACCAGCAACAAGACGAGGACTGCAGCGTAGGCAGACTCCTTAAGATGACTTTGAGAGGAGACTCCGCTCCAGAATGCCTTGAACGCCGAAGTGCAACCACGGCTTGATTCTTGAAGTCCATCGTACGCCTGGCTGGCGCGCTTCGAAACCTGGTCGCGCCCCCAGTCGATCATTGTAGCTATTGTCATGCTGCGGTAGCTGGTGTGTATTCCTACTACGTGCAACAAGATTCAAGACTGGTAGATTATATATCTTCGATTCCAAGGGATTTATCCTTTAGATATACGTGACACAGGATGCTGGTGTTGGACTCTAGATCCCTCAGACCGTTGTCGGCCGCATACGCTTGGTATGATGTTGGGAATTACTATATGAGTTGGCCAGACTGTTAACCGTACGATGGACCAATCGAGAAGATTGGACAGAAGAGCCTAGGATGGGAGATATCTCGGGCTTGTGGCCGCGTAGTTAGCGGGTTCGTCGTCTATGACCGTTCTCGGCCGCATAACTAGCGGCGGCAGAGGAGATAAGATTTGCGATGACAGGAGATAGCGAGGCACCATAACCACGATATACAGACCTATCAGGTTGATCACGTAGGCAGGTTAGGTAAGTAAATATTCCTATTAGTTCAAAGATAGACATGGCGCATACGCCTATACATATGTGATGCAATCTTCCCCGCCAAAGAGATAGGGGCGGGTTAAGGTCATCCAATAATGTTACACCCCTTTATCGCCTTAGCTCTAGTGATAAGGTATACGTCTCCCCGCAAATCCACCTCCTGCCCATCTCCTGAGACAATAGTTAAGATCTTAATATACTAGACCGCTCTATGTATGTAGCATACCGTTAGCTTTCATGGTATACGGAAGTAAAATTCCTGCCTAGACTAAGACATCCGTAGCCACCTATCAAGGGTAGGATGTTTCTAAACACTATGCATCATTGAAGTTTTAATCAAACCACATATCAAGTCATACATTTTACATATCCGTGTTGTAAGCGATATCTACCTAGGTAGTCAGCCCAGTTTCTACTACAGCCCACTCGTATCAAGTACCTAGATTGACCTAGTGATATATCAAGGCTCTGATTACTTTGAAATCATGGAAGTAATATTGTTTTGACATGATCGTACACTATTATCGGAATGACTTTCTTATAGTCAGTTCAAAGATATGTACGAATATTGATCGATTAATTAAATTGAAAAGTTGTATGTACAAACGGCTATAGTCTGTAATCTGTCCTCCTGGAGGAGATCACGTCATGTTTAACCGAATTATGTAACTCACCAACTGTTGCCACCTGTGACCGTCAGCTCTCAACCCAACTAATTTATTCAGGATATCCGACATCAATCTACCTACCTCCTTAGATCGTTATACAACTCAGAATATGAGCGTGTACATGGCACGTCCGGCCTTTCCTCCTACCTACTATATCAGACCTATCAGGTAGTTTCAATTGTTTAGCTCTCACGAGCGGCCTAAAATGCACCCTGATCTGGCTGGGGCTTGTCCCACAGTGCATATGAGCGGAAATCACGGTCGAACAAGATCTCCTCCCCCGGCAGCCTGTCGATATCGAAACTCCATAGGATCCTCCAGGCAATGAAGACTCGAGTCTGACGCCATGCTGAGCCCGTCCCTAGACAGCTTCGTAGACCGCGACTGAACGGCCAAAAGCCTTTCTCGCGTCGTTCGCGAATGCGCAGTCCCAGGCAGTATGGTCCTGAGGTAGCCAACGCTGAGGGAGAAATCCGTAGGGTTTGTGGGAGTAACGTGTACTCCGAGTGAAGGCAAAATGGCTATATTGAGCTGTAATCCCTTTGTCTGATCGGCCGATATGTCAAGAGCAAACCAATCGGTCCACTTCGGATTGGGCAGTCAGCTTCCGTTTGTAAAGCCAGCACTTGGTGATGCAATTTTGAGTGTACCTCGCAGAGCTCGATACCGCCCTTTTGAGCGCCGATTTCTTACATTCGATCAAATAGATATCTATAGGTACTTACCCCCTACAAGGCACCTAAGGTAGCCAGTTACCTAATACACCATCACCATGAATCCAATGGAGGCAACAGAACCATGGCAAGATATCCACCTGCTATATCTACCCCTTTACAATTCATCGTGTGTTCAGTCTTTATCATATCAAATGATGTCACTAGCTGTAATATAGGTAAATACCTTGAACATTGGATTATCTCAGACGCGATGCAAATTCCCCAGAGTAATATTCTTCAGGACCTGGAATTCAGCCAGCCCGTACTTGCTGCCCTCTTTACCCAACCCGCTCTCCTTGATTCCACCAAACGGCGCTTCACAAGCACTTATTGTTCCAGTATTGACACCCACCATGCCTACCTCTAAAGCGTTGGCCACTCTCCAAACCCTCCTCAGGTCGTCCGAGAAAAAGTACCCGGCCAGTCCAAACTCTGTGTCGTTCGCCTGCTCGATAACGTCCACTTCGGTCTCGAACTTGAATACAGGTGCGAGTGGTCCGAAGGTCTCCTCCCGAGCAACCAACATCTCCGAGGTGACACCAGTCAGTAGAGCCGGCTCAATCAGGTACGCCTCAGAGTCTGGGCTTGTCCCGCCGGCAACAAGCTTTGCTCCCTTGGCGATCGCGTCGTCGATATGCTCTCTCGTCTTCTTCACCGCGGCGGCATTCACTAGCGGCCCGTGTGTCACGCTTGGATCGAGGCCGCTGCCGATCTTGAACCCGGACATGCGCTCTTGCAACTTCTCCACGAACAGGTCGTGAATCCCGCTCTGCACGTATAGCCGATTGGCACATACACACGTTTGCCCGCTACAGCGGAACTTGCACCCCAACACGCCGTCGACAGCTGCGTCGACGTCGCAGTCGTTGAAGACGATGTACGGTGCGTTCCCGCCGAGCTCCATGCTGACCTTCTTCATCGTCTCCGCCGCCCTGCGCGTGATGAGCTTGCCAACCCCGGTCGACCCGGTAAAGCTGACCTTCTTCACGAGCGGGTGGGTGTACAGCTCCGTCACTGCGTCTCGGTCCCGCGTTGTGACGACTTGGATGACGTTTGGCGGGATGCCTGCCTGGAGAGCCAGGGCCGCGAGGGCTAGAGTGCAAAGCGGCGTCTCGCTCGGTGGCTTTACCACGACGGTGCAACCCGCGGCTATCGCAGGCGCGAGTTTCCTCGTGATCATGGCAATGGGGAAGTTCCACGGCGCGATGATACCGCATACGCCGATGGGTTGTCGTACAACGATGTTCGTACTGCCTTTGTGCCGGGACGGAATCACGTCTCCATACGAGCGCACTGCTTCCTCTGCAAACCAGGTAATAAATGAGGCGCCATATTCAACCTCACCCTCAGCCTCTGCCAGCGTCTTGCCGTTCTCCATCGTCAGCAGGACGCCCAGGTCTTTAGCATGTTGACGGACAAGTGCTGCCCAGCTATGTAGCATCTTTGCTCGAGCCGTCTCCTGGGTATCCTTGAAGGTCTTAAAGGCCTTGCGAGAATGCTCAATTGCGGTAGTGAAATCTTGGGTTTTGAGATTCGGGATATTGGCGATAACTTTGTTGGTGGCAGGGTCGTAGACAGGAAAGGTGCTGCTCGAACCCACCCACTCGCCGCCAATCAGCGCTTCCTCATGGAGGATGGAACTATCTGCCAGAGCTGCCCTGATGCTCTCTGGGTGTACAAAAGGTATATTTGGACTGCCCATGATGACGAGTGCAGTGCTTCTTGTGAATAGACGTAATGTTAGACAGCAGCAGATCAAATATGGTAGGTATCTGACAAACTAGGGCGTAGTAGAAGAATCATACTTATACTTACCTACCTAGGATAGTGTAAGCTAAGGCGTGTGACAGTTTATGTTAAACTATTCTGTAAACCGAGGAAAAGTCGGATCGAGTCCCCGGCTATATTGATTGGTAACGGATTCGATCGGGACCGTTAGGGCGTTGTGCCTGCAGGACCCATGACATCTCAGGTACCGAGCTTTGAATGTGTAAGCGCGGCTAATGGTGGTAGAGTTAAGGAATATCATATTATTGACAGTACCGTCTTTTGAATTATGTCTTAACTCGTCGATATGCCTCTACACAAAATAAAATTATGATTGAGTTCGATCTACGACGTAGTGACTATTTTGAGCCTTGGTATTAAGATATCTTATGAAGTTGGAGTCAAGTCATTTGAAAAGTCTACTTGGGACAATCTCACAGTGTTGGGAAGAGGAGGTTTGTCCATAACATGGTGACAGCTGCTGGTATGCCTAATACGACTCCAGAATCTACAGATTTTCTAACCCCTATTCAAGATTGTAGCGCTTCTAACTTTGGAAGAGGGTATCCGCCTAAACTCGCGAAGAAGCTACCTGCATTCGCCATCAACTGAGCGACGTCGTCGCCTAGCCATTGGCCCAGAAGAGCACTCCGTGTGCTTTCCATCTCCCTTATAATAGGTCCGCAGGTCTATTTGATTCCACTATATCAGCCGAGCATTCGATAGAGTAAGAAAATAGTAGACGTACCAAGTAGCATGCACCTCTCTTGTCGGGGTCCTGGGAAAGGGTCGCGATTACACGAGCGACCTGCTCGGTCGTATTACTCGGGTGCCCAGCGGCAGCCCACTGCGCTGCAAACCCACCAGAAATATTGGTAGGCGTGATAAAAGGAGCCACAGCGTTAACCCTGACATTATGCTTCGCTGCCGCGAGTTGAGATGCCCTCAGCAATCCCGTTATGCCATGCTTGGAGGAGACATATGCCCCAACACCGGTGCCACCGACATATCCAGATGTAGAGCTGACCAAGATGATGGAACCCCGCGAGCCGTCTGGGAAGCGTTCTTTGTTGTCCTTCATATAGTGCAAACCAAGCCTTAATGCTGAAACGCGTGATCAATTATGGGAGGTTTTATTCTTGAGAATGCCGAGACTTACTACTCAGAGTGCCTTTCAGGTTAATATCGATGACCTTCGATGCTTCTGTGGCTTCTAACAGGTCTCCATCCGCATCAACTGTTTCAACGTCGAATACTGCATGGCTCTCCATCACTCCCGCATTAGCAATGACTACTTCCACACTGCTGAAGGTTTTGATGGCAGTTTTGAATAAATTCTTCATCTCACTCCAGGCGAGAGTGTTCGCGGGGACGAAAATAACACGAGACGGGTCGGGCAGTGTGGCTATCCACGCTTCTGCTGTTGGACGTCCCCGCTCGAGGTCTGCCATCACGACATTTGCGCCGTAGGACTCGTACAGTCGTGAAATCTCCAAGCCTATCCCTCCGGCTGCTCCAGTCACTACCACCGTTTTCGATGTGATGTGCTGGAGCAAGGCCGGGTCTAATTGTATAGACGCCATTGTCTAATGCTGTCGACGAGGGTGGCACACGCGTTCTTTGAGAAATGAGACAAATAGAACGACGTGATAAGAGTTTGAGGAGGCTTGAGAATGACTGGGCTCCGGTGATCTAGCATCGAACATAGACGACGGCTTAATTCCCACTCCGTCTCGTCTAGGCTGGGATATGATACGATCCGGCCATCATCCCCGACCTACCCCAACTTACCCCAACGAGCTGCCCATCCGCCTAGCCCAACTTACCCCGACCTCTCCTCAACAATATACCCCAGCTTGTACCCCAGCGGGTATATGTTATCCATATCCGGGCTTGGCCGTTGGAGGATTAACGGGTCTCGGTTGTATGCTAATACCCACTAGCCCCCTCTCGTTGTAACCGCTCGGATCATACAACCGAAGGCAAGAAGCGGTGCAGAACATTCGGGGTCATGACCTTATACAGCCGCATCGACTCTTACGATATGGACATGGCATGTACGCGAAAGGAAAGAAACCGTGTCAAGGGTAGAGAAGAAGAGAAGAAGGCTTCAGTATATCGTAAGACTATGTCAGGCGCAATGGCATGATTCCTAGCCTTGATATTAAGCATCTGGTTTCATACAAGACTACCGGTTGGAAAGAAATTCCAGGCTACAACTTCGCACAATCTCGATAAGATTATCTTGTTAGTATTCATGGGCCCCTTCCTGCACCATAACGTCGATCAGAAGACGTCCCCCTCCCCTAATCAATACGCCCACATTCGTTGCATCCCGCTCGCATCGGGCTTACCATTCTTGTTCATCTTGCCGTAGTGAAGCCTTAGTCCTACAACAATAGCCGTGGTCAGAAAACTCGCAACTGAACACACAATGTTTCCCGTACGAAATCCGGTAGCCGCCTCGCTCTCCGGCCAGATCCAGACCGAGATGATCGACGCAATGCCCACCGTTCCATTGTTGATAGCAGCAGCAAGACCCATTGTTCTCGCGCTAGGGACGTTGCAAGTCACCCAACCAACCATAGGGGAAGCACTGGGGAAAGCACCGCAGGCAATGAGGTAGAGACAACCATAACGCTGGGCGTAGGCGTCGGCGGGCAGTAAAGTACAGGCGAGAAATCCAACGCCGCTCAAGAAAGTGGCGACTGCGACGTGCCAACCGCGAGAGTTAAAACGGTCGGCGGAATAAGCTAGTCCCAGGGAAACGGCGTATCCAACCACCCAGGGAGGAACGGTCATAAGTTGAGCTGTGATTGATGTGTATCCAAGACGTGCCACGATAGTGGGCGTGAAGTACGCGAGCGAGTTCAGAACAACCGTGTTAGATAACTAGTAGGAAACCATTAGCTCTCACAGCTACGACACAAGGGTGGTAGCGAACTTACATATGCGAGGTAATGGGCTATCATGCGAGGCTGGAAACAAGTCTCAAGGACTTCTCGTCGGCTTGCCCGCTCTCTTGTGAATCCGCCTGATTCTGCGTCGAGGCGACTGATGAGGCATCTCTTCTCGTCATCGTCGAGCCACTTGGCAACTGTTGGCCAGTTCGGCAAGAATAAGATCACCAGAGGCAGACAGACAATGGTCATTAGACCTTCGATCACGAAAAGCCATCGGAAACCCTCAAGGCCTCCTTCTCCATTCAGGAATCCGACGCCGTACCCGATACAGCCCCCAAAGGCTCCAGCGAGAGTTGCAGATGCGAGAACAAATGCGATGCGTAGAGATCGTTGCTCTTGAGTGTACCAAAAGGTGATGAGGTACACGATGCCTAGATCGAAATGTGTTATTATAGGTATTATCAGGGGAACATGTCGGGCTTGTGGTAGTTACCTGGAAAGAAGCCGGCCTCGAAGACTCCGATCAGAAACCTCAGCACAACAACCGTAGGGAAGTTCTGAACCCAAGCAAAGCCGATCGTGAGAGCTCCCCACAGGAACATGAGCAGGGAAAGCCAGTGCGACGGGCGGATATATCGCTTCATGATCCAGTTAGCCGGCACGTCGAACAACGTGTAAGCTATACCGAAGACGGTGAGCACGATAGAGTAGTCTGTAGAGGTCATGTCCGTTTTCTGGAGGAACGAGTCCCCGGTCTCCTGGTTGAGAATCTTCCCATTCCCGATATTTGATCGATCAAGGTAGTTGACTAGGTAGATGAACGCGCATAGAGGAACCAGACGCATGTCGATTTTCCTGGTAAGACGTCTCTTATAATTCTCATCAAATTCAACTATGTCTGCCTTGAGGTCTGGAGTGGTGCCCAACTCGATGTGCTGCGCATTTTCACCGTCTTTGGCCATTGCTGATAGAGATTGGGGTGTTCTAGTAAGAATAGCAAGATGGCTATGATAGAATCCTCTTACGATGATATATAGATGCGTGGGAATGTATGTTTAACTACGGAGGAAGTGGACATAGTTGCTTAGATGTGACATTCTTATAAGGCTACCTAAGGCTTTGGTGCGGAGCTAGAGAAGACACCCCCTCTCTTCCAAGGTTAACACAGTAATTCTAATTGACGCTCGAATACCATCACTATCATTACGAATGATTATACTAAGCTAGCTAAGAAAGGATTAGAGATTCTGGGGAGTCCGGGGAAGATATTCTGGGGAGGAAATTCTGGGGATGTGGCATAGACTAGGGTACCTAGGAACTGGGTGATTCTAGACCGGGACTATTGGGTCAAGCATGGGCTCAACCACTATCACATATAGCCGAGCAGCATCGAATTTAGTGGCCAATCCTGGCCTCAGCGGTGTACTTTCGTATCTGCTCGACCGATAATACTGTACAATGATAAATCGCTTGCAAATCGGACAAGAGTGAAGTCCGATAGCGATTCGAACCATTCAAGATGGCTAAAGTCCGATGACCTACTAGATGATGGATCGACGTATTTTGAAGCATATGAGGTCAACATCAAAATCCGGACCTTAAAGCACTGCTACATAATAGGCGCCAACCCACTGCTACGGCTGACACTCAAAGTCCAATCCAATACTGTCCATGTTACGCCTATTTACAAGACTACTTTCGAAACGAGAATTACATCACAAGATAATGGCGGCCTCCTTTGACTACGGCTTCACGCTACCTAATGGAACCAAAATCATGCATGGCGACGGGGTGATGGTGAAGGATGCCTATCCCCCAGAGTTGAACATTCCAGGCCAGCTACACGTCTTCAGTCCCGGTCACAAGACAGACCCCGCTACTCCGGCGTTCTGCGGCCCGCACGGCATCTTCGCTTTTGACGTGAATCTCCGGATGCCTCGCCATGTCCATATGGCCCCTAAAGCATCTGGTTACGGGAACCGGTACATCGTGGAGAAGATCCTCGTCCTGAACGGCGTTGCGCTCGCAGAACTCAGCGGCGACACGTACGTGATCCCGCCAAACACCATGGTGGTCATTGGCGCTGGCGTGCCTCACACCTGGACAGCTTGCCCACCTGGCCTCGACCTCCAGGCGCTCGGAGTGTCAAAGGACGAGAAGATCGTCTCAGAGGGGAAGTTCACCGCAGTCTATGAGTACGAGGAGCCTACGGCGTTCTTCCCGACCGCGCAGACGAACGTGCTGAAGGAGGAGAGCGAGTACGTCAAGTGCAACGACCTGCAGGGGATTAAGATTCCGGCATTCACACTGGAGCAGCTGAGGAGGGATGCGCTTTTCGTTTGGGGGAGGGGGGCACGGAGGCTTGGCGATTAGAACCTAATGTTACTGTCGTTCGCCGACGGTTAATCCACCAGTACAGTACGGAACGCGAGTCAGGCTGTTTTTTGACACTGGAGGCATCTTGTTACTGTTGGAAGCTACATAGAGATCTACATGTACTTGGCTTTACAGGTATTAGCGTAGCTTAGTATCTAGTGTCAAAGTGGAGATTCCGTTTGATGCTTTATAATAGGGGGAGGTTTAATGGTCCGTCCTTGTGTGAATACCGTAGCGGTGGCGTGTCATGACTTTGTTTTGGAGTTTACGCCCTTAACGCCGACGTTTCTGTAATCCCCTAGACTTATGTACATACCGCACCGTTACCCCAACTCAGGAGAAGTCGACCAATTAGAATCACGGATGGGGTTTAATACATGCTCTTTAAGGAAATGTACGGCTCAACAGGGGTTCAGGGGGCAGGGGAAGCCCTCTTCCCCACCAGTCATTCGTGCGGGGTACCCTACAAGTAAGATATTGTCAATTGGATGGGATACCTAGAAGATCCCATAGATAACAGGGTAGTAAAGCTCATACAGTAACTCATAATAGAGTGTCTGAGGGTAGAATGATTAGTATCTTTTATACCTGGCATAGAGTTATTTTCTCTCTTCTCTAGAAAGATAATAATCCCTTGCATAAACTACGCTCGATAACCTGCTTGTTCTTCCGCCCCCTTCTAAGCCAAGTTAGAAACTCTTATGATCTAGATGCCAGAAGGTCATAACCGTCATGTCCGTTTGCGCGCATCTCGCGCCTGTCAAACGTGTAGTCTGCGAAAGGTGCGGTGCGACGTGACTGAGGTTGGACTTCCGTGTAGTCGCTGTCGTGCAGCCAAGTCTCCCAACTGCTTTCTTGTTGCTTCGAGGAGAGGTACCTACGCAAGACGGCAGACTCAACAGCAGACTCCCCATCAGAGCACTCTCTCTTTGCCCCTCGACAAGAATGCACCATCAGCTCAAGAGACCACGTCATCTGCGACATCTGCGACATCAAGCCAGCAAAATACTACCACCTATTCACCGTCCTCTTCCATAGAGTCGGCACCTCAGGAGATGTCCCATTTAACGGATGGGGAGGCAACGGAGTATGAGCAGTCGGACGACTTGATGAATAGATGTGAATGCCAAGCCTTCGAAGGGATCCCGTCGGCGCTGCAGCATCATCGAGACTCGCTGACATCTATGTTTGAGAAGTTTCTCGAGCAGCAAGACCAAAACGTTGAGGGCGCCGCGAACAAATGTGGGATCATCTTCATGAGCGGTGCCTCCCCTCTCACATTTGCTCTCGAGGAGGCCCGGAATAAAAACAACAAGGCAGTCTTGCACGATGCTGATTCGCACTTCTCTAAAATCGATTGCACTGGGACGGTTGAGTGCGCTGATCACCCGTCCCATCTGTCCCCGCAAGACATCAGTTACCTCAAGGCAAAGGGGGCCCTTGAAAGACCATCGGCCGAGGTCTCGGACTCCATGGTCAACGCTTTCATTGAAAGGTTCTACCCCTCGTATTCGATTGTGGACCTAAACGGATTTAAAGAGTCGTTCAAAACAGGGACTCTACCTTGGATCCTGCTTCACGCAGTCTGTTTTATCGGGTCTACTTTCTGTGACTTGAGCGCGATCCATCGAGCGGGATTTAAGGGGCGCTGGCATGCACGGCGCCAGTTTTACGACAAAGCAAAGCTATTGTTCGACATCGGCTACGAAACAAACAAGATCGTGCTCCTTCAAACAGTCATAATGCTCTCGTTCTGGGGCCCGCAGATGAAGAGTTACTGGAACCCGTGTTCTTGGATTGGCTTCGGCGTCACAATCGCAGAGTCTCTAGGAATTCATAGAATAAGCACGTCTACCTACATGGATACGAAGCGGAGGAGCTTGCTCAAACGGCTATTCTGGGTCCTCGCTGTTCGCGATGCGTACTGTGCCACATTGCTAGGTCGTCCGTGCCGGCTCAACATCGCACAGTGCGACACGGAGTCGCTAAGTCTCAGCGATTTCGACCACGACAAACAGTGCGACAGTCCTGAAGACCATACCAAGTGCCTGTCACACGCGCACTATCAGATCCAGATCTCCAAGCTGTCTCTGATTTTACGGAGCATCGTCGAAGCGCGATTTGGCCGAGGGAAGACTGCCTCTATGACAGCTTACCTTCACAGCCAGCTAGATAAGTGGCAGTCCGAGTTGCCGCCATCCGTGAGTTGGTCGCAGCTTCAGGCTCCGGCTACGAACGTCTTTGCTCTCAGCTTAAAGATCATCTTCCACCTCCAGCTGATTCTCATCCACCTCGAGACACCGGAAGAAGCGACTCGCATTTCGCCGCTCATGTCCAGCGCCTCCTCTTCAGCATCTCAAATTACCGAATCCGCTGCACACATCATCTCATCTACGGCTTTCACAATCATCGCCAATTCCATGCTTGGTGTAGTGCCCCATGAAATCTTTTCTGGCTTTTTCGTCGCAGGCATCGTTTTCTATCGCGGGATCAAGCATCCGCAGGGCGCTCTTGCTCATTTGCCCCGGTCGGCACTAGACAATTGCCAAATGGTGATCAGCGAAGCGCGCGAGAGATGGGATCCGGCGAACTGGGTGTTGAGGATCTTCGACTTCCTACTTTCTAACAACGTCAATACGCCGGATACAGCGACACAAATTGACCGGAATACGTCAACGATGAGTAATAATATTTCCGCGGAACTGTGCGATAGTCGCATTCCAGATCTCATGCCCGACGATGATATCTTGCACTCTATTGATTTTGGCCCGCCGACTTACCAGAACATGGCGCCAATGGCTAACGAGTTCTTTCTGATGTCGAACTACCTCCCGGTAGCCCCAGGGAACTCTTCATTCATGCCAATGTAGGCTCAGCGGGTCTAGCTTTTAGTGTAGATGCTCACGAGCGCGAAGATAGCGCTTTAATTACGTTGGATGCACTGGCTTTTGCTAGGATTAAAAATGTAGTATAGATCATGTACATACCTAGTCACGCTGGCATACACACTAAGTATATGAAATTCCAAAAACCCGAAACTCCTTAGCTGTCGGGTCTCGGAAGTCGAGAGAAATCTTGCTTACATGTGCCCTGATAACTGGGCCACAATTTTCGGCAACTTATAGGCAACGGCTGCTTGATACCGTTGCATCCGTACCTACCTACCGTATATTACTAATAGCCGTGCCTTGGCTGGGAAGATCAGTGGTGGTGGACACATGATAGTGCTGCAGGTTAACACAACCCGACCTAGTACATAGCGGGTAGCTATGGAAGGACATGAAATGAGAGCTAAGTAAGCTACCTATCTAGAAGGCTTCACAATCCCTTAGACGGCTCATTCCCTCGGAGTATTCTTCTCGCCTGGGCTGATTCCGCGGATGTCCCTACTATAGCTGCCTTTACTACATCCTTACATATCCATTGTGTTCCCAAGGCGCCCGAACGTACGAGATTAAAGTCGCAATGGTCATTAAGAGTCAATATCCTGATCTAAATCTTCCGAGTGTTGATATTTTTACTTTCTTATTCAAGCGCAAAGATCGCAAGTTTCCAGACAATCACCGTACGTTTCTTAACCAATAAGCAGCTGAGCTGGCTTGATGCTAACATCCATGGCGCGCAGCGATTTTTCGCGATGGCTTTACCGACAAGTCATATAGCTTTAGCGATGTGCGGCAGCTCGCGGAACAGTTCGGTGAGGGATTGAGATCCCAATATGGTTGGCAGAAGGGAGACGTCCTGGCGATATCCTCGCTGAGTGATATCGACATGCCCCCTGTGATATTTGGTGCTCTCTGGGCCGCGGGAACTGTTTCGACGTCGAATCCGGGATACACAATTACGGAATTATCCCACCAACTTCGAGATAGCGGCGCAAAATGTATCATCACGCAGTATTCCAACATCAGGACAGTCAAGGAGGCATGTAGTGCTACGGGCATTGCAGATGACCGCATCCTCCTCTTAGGGGGTGAGAGAGACCCAACGGGGCATTTCAAACACTGGACCAGTATTCGTAATCCGAACCCTACGAGGCGGTTTTCGCCGAGCGAGATTGATCCCAAAAACGACGCTGCGTTTCTGGTCTATTCATCAGGAACCACGGGGAAGCCCAAAGGCGTCAAGCTCTCCCATTACAACATTGTTTCCAACGTCCTGCAATTACAGGCGGCAGAAGGGCTCAATCTGACCTGGGACGGGAGCCGGACTACGCGAGACATTCCCCTGCCAGAGTCCGGCGCGGGAGGCGACAAAGTCCTAGCATGTCTCCCGTTCTTCCACATCTACGGGTTGACCGTCCTCGTCCATAGTCCGGTATACTCAGGCGTGACGACTATTGTACTACCGCGCTTCAGCGTGGACGCGTGGTGCGAGGTGGTGCAAAAGCACAGAATCACGTACTCCTATATCGTACCACCGATTGTCCTACACCTAGCCAAACACCCCTCAGTCTTATCCTACGACCTCTCCAGTTTGCGCATGACCCAATCGGGCGCCGCGCCCCTGACCCGTGAGCTCATCGAGCAAGTGTACAAGAGAGTGAAGGTCCGTATCAAGCAGGGCTATGGGCTCTCCGAAACCAGTCCTTGCTTATATCAGGGCTCGTGGGATGCGTGGGATGTCGACATCGGAAGTTGTGGTGCTCTACTACCGAACATAGAAGCCAAGATCTGCGAGCCCTTTGACAGTTCCCGTGAGGATGACGCGTCATTCGCCCCTAGGGAGTTTCAACCTGGGGAGGTAGGGGAGCTACATGTCAAGGGCCCGAATGTGTTCAAAGGCTACCATAACAATGTCAAAGCTACGGCCGAGTGCCTCTCCCCGGATGGGTGGTTTCGCACTGGAGACGTTGGATACATCAACACGCGGGGCAATCTGTTCATAACAGACCGTGTTAAGGAACTGATCAAGTATAAAGGGTTTCAAGTCCCGCCCGCAGAACTTGAAGGCTATCTCCTTGATTTCCCTGGCATTGTCGACTGCGCGGTGGTAGGTGTGTATGACAAGGAGTTGGCTACGGAGGTTCCGCGAGCGTATGTCGTGAAAGAAGACGCATCAAAACCGCTAGATATCAAGGAACTGCAGAAATGGTTTAGTGGTCGGGTGGCAAACTATAAGCAATTAAGAGGAGGAGTTCGAGTAGTACAGCAAATCCCAAAGAATGCGAGCGGGAAGATCCTAAGAAAGGATCTAAAGGAGATGGCACGTAAGGAGTTTGAGACAAGGAGTTCGAAACTGTAGATGTATATACGATATTGCAGGTACTGATTGACCATATTGCGTTGCTTTACATTCGTGTCGTTTCTAATACGTATTTACAGCGTATGATACATTAAGGGGCACATAGTGTGCGAATGATAACCCCACTCCGACCATGAATGTGAATGTTTCCATCCTGTCTAAAATTGATTCCCGTTCATTTCTCTCCCTATCTTCTTAACATGGATACATCGTAAAGGAACATTGGGGTATATACTATCTGGCTACCAATTAACGAACTCCTGAATGTCACGCTCGTAACTTGACTTCGGGAAACTGCTCTGACCCTCATCAGCCCCGATGCACCATTCCAACAACTGGTCCCAGAAATCAAACCCATTGCTTTTCGTGCTCCACCCATCTGTTAGAAAGTAGTCTTTGTTTTCGGTTGAGGGCCATGTCCTGTTTCCGCCCTTCGACATCGGGACTGATAGTGAAGCGGGATCTATTGACTGATTTTCCGATTTCGAGTACCTTTGATTATTCTCTATCTCGGCCAGTGAAACGACGTTCATAGGCATTTGATACTGGAAGTTCGATGTTCCAAATGTTGAGTTATCGGGTGTTGCCGGCCCTCGACTAAATGTCTCGCTATCGTCGGTAGGCGTCATGAATAGTTGATCAGCGCCATCTAAAGTTGGTGTTGATGGAGGCCACCGTGTGTCTGGGCTAGACGCTCCTAACTGACACTGTTGACAATTGATTGATGTAGCTGAAAGCGCAGTCCCTGCCCTCGACATGCTGAAATGGTCTCTACGCTGCCGTTTATACGGAGGAGAAGCAGAGAAGAACTCATCACAATCTTCAAAATTGTGCAAATTATCCATATCTCCATCTTCGTTGTGACCCTCATATGATGAGAAAGAACCAGAGCTCTGAGGGCTGGCAGAGTCATATCCAGAAAGAGATACGTCATCCTCCCCTTTGCTATCTTTCCAGTCATCACAGAAGACGGCGGTGAACCCTGTGATCCTCTCCCCACTATGGGCAAATCTTCGACGTCTTGATCGACGACTTTTGGTATTGAATGGCCAATTCCAATCATCAGAGAAGACTGCGGCGCAGGAAGTGGCCTGATAGTTCCCATTAGCTTGTGACGACCAACGAGATGTTTGCATTGAACAGGGTTGACGAACTTCTGGCGTATGTGAGACGGACATCTTAGACAGCCATTATTAGGTAGAACTACTAGTATCAGATACTTCCTACGACTGCCATTATGTCAAAATGGCCTACTGATATATGAATATCAGGGCCAGTAGAAGATCAATCGCACATCATCTATCATTCTGGTGCGACGCCGACAACACCCCGTATCCTCCTTATTTGCAGCTTTGTTGCGGCTTAACGCTAAGCCTCCGTCACTAATAATATTAGTCGCATGGTTTCGGGTTAGGAAGCAGGTGGCGGCTATATTGCTCCAAAAATAGTTAAGTGTCGGCTATATGGTGGAGATCACGATCGGCCTGGGTAACTCGCAGATTTTGTCGGATCGAACCCCTCGGTAAAACAAGAGACAACGGGATTTCGGATGTCAGGTAGGTACACAATGCTATTCCTGTTCTAGTGCCGCTAATTCCCCATGGGGTTCAAGGCGTAAGGTGATGGAAGCAAATAAGTTACTGGATCGGATGACGGTCTACCCCATGGGCACCGGAAATCTACGGCGCGGGGTTGCGGTAGACGGCGACATGAGCTTGAGTTATCTGAGTATATGATGGTACGACTTTGTACCATTATCTCTATGTAATCTTAGCCGCCTTGTCTGCTTCTCTTCGACTCCCTCACTTGTGCATCTCAGCCTCCTAGTCACACGCATATTGAGTAATTTGATCAGAATGGAGCCGCAGTATCTTGATGCTTTGGTCGTTGGTGCAGGGTTTGGTGGTATCTACCAGGCTAAGAAGTTGGTTGATCAGGGTCTTAATGTCAAGGCCATTGATATGGCAGACGATGTCGGCGGCACATGGTATTGGAATCATTATCCAGGGGCCATGTCAGAGTGAGTGCGCTTCCGCGCCCCTAACTGAAATAATCCAACTAATTCAGGTAGCACCCAGTCTTTCCTTTATCGATACTCGTGGGACCTGGAAGATCTGAGGACGTACCCCTGGGAATACCATTATCTCCAAGGACCCGAGATCTTGGCATATCTTAAGCACGTGGTCGATAAATACAACCTTCGGAAGTATTTCCAGTTCAATACTGAGCTCATGTCAGCACAATGGAACGACGAAGAGCGTAGATGGGTTGTCAATCTATCGACAAATGAAGTTCTCAAAGTCAAATACCTCATCACAGGACTCGGACTCCTTTCGAAGACCAACTTCCCCAATATCCACAACCTAGACAAATTTGAAGGCGAACTTTACCACACAGCAAGGTGGCCTGATAATGTAGACCTCAAAGGGAAGCGTGTAGGCGTCATTGGAAATGGCTCTACGGGCATCCAGGTCATCACCGCACTCGCAAAAGCTGGCGAGGTCAAGCAACTGCTCTCCTTCCAACGCAACCCTCAATTCAGCGTCCCCGCTGGCAATGGACCGGTCCCAGTCGAGCACCGCAAACACCTTAACGACACATACGAGGAAGTGTGGGACCAAGCTAAGAATAGCTTATTTGCGTACGGATTTCAAGAGACTACCCGCCCAACCTTCAGTGTGACTCCCGAAGAGCGTGAGCAAATCTTCGAGGAGGCTTGGCGGCAAGGAAATGGGTTCCGTTTCATGTTCTGGACCTTTGGCGACATCACCGTGAACGAGGAAGCGAACAAGGTGGCTGCTGACTTCATCAAGAAGAAGATCTGCCAGATAGTTAAGGATCCCGAAAAGGCCAGGAAGCTTTGTCCCACTGAGTTCTATGCCCGAAGGCCGCTGTGTGATACCGGCTATTATGAGCAGTTCAACCGCGACAACGTTGATGTCGTCGACATTAAGACGAACCCCATCACTGAATTCACACCGAACGGCATCAAGACCGCAGACGGCAAGGTCTATGAGCTCGATGTGGTTATCTGTGCGACGGGGTTCGACGCCGTCGACGGTAATTACACGCGCATCACGATCAAGGGCCGAAACAACGAGTCGCTGAAAGAGCACTGGTCCAAGGCAGGACCGACATCATACATGGGCATCTGCGTGCCCAATTTTCCCAATCTCTTCATGATTACCGGCCCAAATGGCCCATTCTCCAACCTTCCTCCCGCGATTGAGGCTCACGTCGAGATTATCTCTGACCTGGTTGCTACGGCAGAGAGAAATTCAACACGTCTAGTCAAGGCGGCTGATATTGTCAAACAACCAAACGGCTCCAATGGCACGAACGGTACCAATGGCTCCGTAAGTGAACACGCGCCCAAGAATGGCATTATTGAAGCCGAACCTGAGGCGGAAAGGGAATGGACGGAGCTGTGTGATCAGTTGAGCTCTAAGAGCTTGTTCCGCAGAATCGAGTCATCCTGGATCTTCGGCGCCAACGTCGCGGGTAAGAAGCCTGTTACGATGTTCTACTTTGGTGGATTAGGTCCGTATAGGAAACAGGTGCAGGAGATATTAGATGATGATATGAGGGGTTTCAAGCGGTTTTGATGGCTAGCATCTCGCACGCATGACATGCCGAGCCCATGTTCATATGAACTTGCAGTGTTATGATTAATTGTTAGTTAAGCATTTTATTGTTTAAATAGTCTCATAGTATTAAATCAGTTATGGTACTCCTTCGATGAAGTACTAGATTCGACAACTTCAACAGGATTATCTCGTCCAGTCGGTCCAAAGCCTCGTTCGCGGTAAGCCACCATTCGCCAAACTTGCATCTCTTTTGTTATTCATGAAGATAAGCATGGCTCCAGCGCTAAAGCAGCGTCGCTATCGCCGAAACTATAGGATCAGTGCTAAAGGCTGGGCCGAAGAAGGGTAGTAAGATCTTGCCTAAACCGAATTTGATCGTCGTGATTATCGAGACTATCATGGAGGACAGACATTGAAAATAGACTGGGCAACATTGCAGCTGTGATTAGAAATTCTGTCACTAGTAAAGGCAAGTCACCATCAGAGGATTGTATCGTTGGCTCTAAGTGATAAGGGGTAGATGGATAATGGCGCAACTAATTATCACGGCGTCAAGAGTGCGATCAAGACGGTTTGCACTGGGATCCCATAGAGAGGTAGTTTGGCTTAGTTAAATTAGAACATGGTAGCTCTAGCATAGTAAGTGGTTCAAGCTAGCCTATCACTACAGGATCCTGAAGCCTCAATCGACCACCACTCTAGCAACCCCTCAAAGAGAATCCTAGGACGTAAACAGGTTATTCATCGATATCAAGTACCTGTAGCCCTTTTACGAAAGGCCCCAGGCCTGCAGCCACGGCCAAATGAGCAGGATCCGACTTTGCGTAATAATCTCGATGTGCCGCCGTTTCGAACACAGTAATGATCATGTGGGTGAAGCCGTTCTTCGAATCATCAGCTCACCAATACGGCAGTACAGGGGCATAAAAAGGGTATGTTTCGAGGCACATACCTGAAGCCCTTCTATCGAGTTGTCCACTCCGGCAGTGATGGACTTTATGTACGGAGCTTGGGTGTCTGGGAGAATGCATTTATCCTTCAGCGCTTTTAGCTGAGCAATCAGCTACTCATCGTCAGCGGTATTTTAGGGATACTATGATATGAGAGCTATGGAAGAGCGTACGTCGTTAACCTGAGTAGTGTTAACGTCTGGCTTGAACTGAAGCTGAACGACATGGATAATTCCTCCCATTGCGGCGATGATGCGATAGCAAACTACCTCAGATGATTGTCTAACAGAAAAGTAGTATTGGTACGAAGCAGGTGGCTAGGTTTCTTCGGTCATATTCTAAAGCTCCCGGCAACTCCTCATCCGGCTCTTATGTAAGTGGTTATCTCGGATTTCTAGCTATCGGCGTTAAACTTGACTTTTGAACGGTAACAAGCTGTTAACGGCGAACGGGCTAAGTGTCTCGACCTGTAATTTAGGTACTTAGTTACCGACTTATTACCACATTATCAACTAATACAGGTAGTTTGGCGCCTAGGGACCTACTAAGCGATCGTCCGGCAAGACACCATATTACCGGAGCATAAAACCCGGATCCCTAACGCCGATATGGGTCCACGACCCGCCGGGCCCACTTTATTCGGCTATATGCCTGATTCGTGTGAGGTGAAAACTAGGTACCTACTCACATGTTGCCACTGTGCCAACTTGCCCACTTACCCTTTCTTAACACGTTGGGTTGTTGCTTAGTGACGGTCCACTGTATACATGGGCTGATATACTTACCCAGGCAAAATATCTTGCTATATGCATTCGATTCTAGATATTGTAACACTCAGTGATTTCCAAGGTTTTCGCTGAAGACACAAGATTTCTATTTACACCATGACTACCAAAGGCTCGGTTTTCCTGCTTGGCCCTGGCTTCATCGGACTCCAAATCCTAGGAGAGCTCCTCCAGGAGGGGTACCAAGTGACCACGTTAGTACGAAGAGAGGAGGCAAGAGCGAGCCTGGAAAAGCTCGGATCCAAGACCATACTCGGATCATTGGACGATGGTGACACTATCAGCAAAGCCGCTGCCGCTGCCGATATCGTCATACATACTGCGACGGCCGACCACTTACCGTCAGCCGTTTCTGTCCTGGATGGTATCTCAGAGCGCGCTAAGAGTGGGAAAGGCTCTATCTATATCCATACCAGCGGCTGCAGTGCCATCACCGACCAGTCGGACGGCAAATACGTCAATGAGATGATCTACGAAGACGACAAGCCAGAAACAATAGATAGCATAGCAGATGATGCGCCGCATCGCGTCATAGACATGGCAATCCTCAAACGTCGCAGCGAACTCGGCGCCAAAGCAAAGGTATCAATTGTGCTTCCCCCGGTCATCTACGGGGTGGGCAAGGACAATCGCCTCTCGATCCAGATTCCAACAATGGCTCGGTTTGCTATCAAGCATGGCTTTGCAGGCTACGTTGGGAAGGGCGAATCAGTCTGGGGACAAGTCCACGTGGCTGATCTGGCGCGCGGATACATGACCATCTTGCATTACATGGAATCCACGCCCGGGGAGGACGTCCTCGGGAACCCGTATTTCTTCATCGAGAACGGAGAGGAATATTCGTGGAAGAGGTGTGCCGAGGAGATTGGAAAGGCACTTCAGAAAGCGGGCAAAATCCAGGATCCAACTCCCAGGGAGATCCCAAGCGATCTGTATAGCTACATCTTTGGAGACTGGTCTCTTTCAGTCGTTGGTCAAAACGCAAGGAACCGTGCTAACAGACTGCGCGCCCTTGGCTGGAAGCCTCAAGAGAAGTCAACATTCGAGTCCTTGGAATCGGATGAATTACCTGTCATACTCGCTGAGAAGACTGATTTCAAAGGTTACGCGGCAGCAGTCGCTTCGTAACTCTCGTCCTTTAGTTATTAGCCAATACATAATGTAAATAGCACTGAGACAAAAGAAACCCTTCTCTACCGTGTTGCACTTGACAGCACGTTACCTTTACGGTTATGGACTCGAACCGTTCACTTCTTTGCAACCGATACATTAATTCTCCGTTGCCCCTGAAGCGATATCTCTCAGTATGAGTTCATCAGTCAAAGGGATCCCGCTTCTTATGGATTAAATATCTCGTCGTTCTATCCGCGTCAGGGTATCAACAGAGGACATGTTCTCTTATTCTCGTATTTGCAGCCACTGTGCTTGTTTTACCAGATAGGGTATATTGCTTCATACCGGTACTTGACTATGAACCCGAGGACCTCTATACACTAAATAGGATCTTATGCACTTTCTGCTTTTCAAACAACTTAAAAGCTTCGGGCGCTTCTTCAAGGGGCATCTTCTTTTGACACAAGAAACCAAGCTTGTCCTTCAACTTCTCCAACACAGGGAGAGTTTCGCTGGACAAACTACGTACAGGGCATCTGCCGAACGCAAACGTCGCATTTTTCGAGTACAGGGCAAACCCGGGAAAGCTGATCTGCTCGTTATGCACCCCGACGCTGGAAATCTTGCCAAATGGCCGGATCATATCAAAGGCGAGTTCGAGAGCGTCGGCATGGCCAACGACTTCCATTACGACGTCCGCGCCTCGACCGGATGATGCTTCCTTGACCTTCTCTGCTGGATTATCGGCGAGGTTGATAGGGATAGCGCCTAGTTTCCTGGCTTCCTCTAGTCGCTCTGGAACCGGGTCGACGGCAAATATCTTGGCTTTGCCGGCTGTGAGGTAGATAGCCGATGCGATAGCGCAGATACCGACCGGTCCACAGCCAAGCACCACAGCTACAGTGTCCTGTTGCTGTGTTTCGGGGATGTCTTTGAGGAAGCGGCTCGCAGCGAAGTAGCCCGTCGGGAATACATCTGCCATCAAGACGAGCATGTCTTCCGGGATCGTGGCTGGGGCTTTCATCAATGACGATGCGGCATGCGGCACCCGGATATACTCCGCTTGCCCTCCGTCGACAGTGAACTTCGGCGTGACGCAGCCGAAGAGTCCACCGTTGGAGCATCTACTGGATTGGCCTTGCTTGCAGTAAAAGCAGTCACCACACGCAGTAGAGAACGGAACTACGACATGGTCACCGATCTCAAGGTCCTTGACTGATGCACCCAGTGCGACTACGTGCCCAACGGTTTCATGCCCACAGACAAACCCGGGTGTTGATTTCTGGTGGCCTCGGTAGTAGTGCTGTATCGGGTTAGTGAACAGACGAGCCAAGAATCTCAGGGCCACGTACTAAGTCGCTCCCACACAGAGCTGTAGATGAGACTTTCAAGATTGCATCGGTGGATTCGAGAATCTGTGGAGTTGGCTTAGTGACAACTTCGACTTGGAAAGGGCCTTTGAAGACCACTGCTTTCATAGTGTCGGGCAGTGAGGAAGCCATGAGAACAGAAAAAGGCGGACCTGGCTGTGGGTACTGCTCTCGCTTAAATAGATATAATGCTTAAAGAACAAATCAGACTGTAATAGTGTCTTAATAGGATAAAGCAAGGAAACGATGCTCAACCACAGTCTTCTTATATCTATTAAAAGTGCTACACTGTCGTTAACTATTCTAATATCCGAGGAAATCTTTAGTAATTGCCGGTGGAAAGATCCGCTATGATATACCCGAGCAGTGAATGTGGCTTTCTAAGACCATTAGTGCCCCAGACAATTCGGTTATATAACCAGGTACGTGTTGTGGACACACAATGGCACTTGTGACGCAAGTAGATTGTACTCGGAAATCTTCGTTGTCGACACCTCGAAAAGTGATTTTAAAGTGTGGGGTACCGGAGAGGAATTCCGATATGATCTTTTTAGGGGAATTTAGTCAAGTTCGGGGCTAGGAGTAAAGGGGTAAGCCGAGCCTAGGATAAGAGAAATATTTTGGATATCTGCTTCATTACCTCCTTAGGGGTAGGTAGAATACGAGATCGAGTTCACTCATGACGATAGTATGGAAGAGTCCAGCCAGATATCTTAATTTTTCAAACAGCACACATTCTCTTACTCTGCCCAGCAGATGTTAACATTGACACCCCATTAGAAGCATGCTCGGCAATTAACCTTATGCATACAGATAACCATCGGCTGGCTCGCACAAGTAACGCTCTTCACTACTAAAGCTCAAATGCTTTGTACTCGGTTCGATATTGGCTACCGTGGCAAGCTCAGGAGGTAGTGGCACAAACCCCCACCTGAGCTTCCTTCTCGAGAGGGTACCTAACGTAACGATTCTTGCCGAGTTACCTGGCACGTCTCGGTATCTCTTCTAGTTAGTATAGAACTAGTGAAAGAATAAATAACTTACTGTCATTGCCATCGTGGTTTCTAATACTTGTTTTATCTCGGCTTGGAGCACAGGGTGAAGTGTAAGGATGGCAGGACGCCGATAATACTAGTGAATCGGAAGCTCCGACTACCATATCACCTGGTAACTTTCGTAGGCTATATAGAATAGGTAAAAAGGCCAGCGCGATACTTGAGAGAAAGAACGTTAAGATCGCAGGTGGTGAAAGACCAAAGACAACAATGGCACCGTCAGGCGCCCCCCAATGGCCATAGAATTTCTGCGAGGTGTTGTAAGGTGTGTCGACTAGATAACCTTCAGAGAAATCAGAACGTAGATTGCGCATGGAAGTGACTTTGTGCTTTACCTCCCTGGCTTGCAAAGAGAAAGATTGAGTTAGACGCAAGTCAATGTAGTAGAGCGCTCGTAATTAGAAGAGGTATGCCATGAGCGTGTGGCAATCGAAACCAATGTGTTGAAGCTCGTTTGCCTGTAGGATAGGATATCCGGAGCTCTTTATGTGGTCCAAGACTATATGAGTTGAACTCTTTCTCGTTCAGCATGCGAGTGAACAGAGATTCATACGAAAAGAAGCAGTACGACAGTATCAATTGCGGTAGATTGGCGAAGAGTAGCGTAGTTATGTATCCATAACGGTTTACGTAGTCCCCTAGGAAAAAAGGAGAGTCGGATGATCCAAAGGTGCCTCGACTGATTGGCTGTTAGTATTGGGCATTATCAGGTTAAGAAAGCTGGTATGACTTCGATGCGTGTGTAATTGGCAATCCCAGAAGATATGGTCTGACTTACAAACTGAAACTGTCCAATTTATAAATCTGGAAAACAAAATGGCTCCCGACACCTAGGAAAAATACTATAGGTCCAAAGGTAACAATCCAACTGGATTTCGGAAGAGCGGATATGATCCTATAAGATTTTCGATGCCATGGGCGAGGTAGGACCGTGTCGATGAGTCCCATGGCATCGTCCGATCCAAGAGCCTTGTATGGTTCGAACTGTAACTGATGGCTATCTTGAATGCTAAAAGATCCTAATCCCAATGTTACCGGGTCCGGATCTGTAATAAAGGATTCCAGCGTGTCGCCGAGGGTAACCAGAGGCGGATGAGAAAGGTAACAAATGACCAATGCGCAAGTCAGAGTTTGTAAGGAAATGAAGATTATAGTAGTGAACAGGAGAATATTAGATAGCCCAACGGAACAGTTGTTAGCCGGCGACGGTTTGGCTAGACAGTACCTAACGTTGAATGAGCTAAACTTATTGTTGAATCCTAGACTTTTTTGCTTCGTATATATACAATACGATGTGCTAGATCCACCGAAAGTAAATGTCCAATTCTGGTCTGATGGAGTCGACATATTTGTGAGTAATTGGAATGGGCTCATTCCGAGCGCTAGGTTACAGCTATTTCGGCAAGCTATAGTATTTGCATCGAAGAAAAACGAAGATGTAACCATGGAGGTCTTACACTGTGCCGAGTACCATAAAGAATTGATATCTTCAGGCGGGATATGCGCGTTCCATATTGGCCCTAGATCATCATGCGGATCTCTAGAGACCTGGGATTGGGTCCACCCGTCGGGACTGTCAGTGCCTGTATCGACGACGATGACTACATCTTGGTATCTTCTTTTTGGCTTGCAGGAAGCATACTCCGATAGACAATCCTGTGAAGTCATATTGTACCAGAACCTTGATTCGTTTGCGGTCTTCGTAATCTTCTGGTACTCCGGTAACGATTTGTTCCAATAATCTGCCAATGGCACATACTCTCCATAGCCTTGTAAGCTTGAACACATAGGATTTTGGGTATGCGATTCATCCCAACCAGCGGCTGGAATGTCTGCGTTCGCCAGGCTAGCTCCCGGGGGAAAGAAAGCAGCCTCTTGGGTACTGAATGAACTTGACGCAATAGTAAGGCGCCAATCCGAACCTTGGTAGTTCGTCTCAAAAATCGAACTGTTAAAGAATGAGTGTATAGGAATCGAGCTGATAAGAAGAATGGCCCAGCCCGCTGCTTTAACTCGAGAGACAAAAAGAAGGTTCTTAATGGATGAGACACCTATCTCTAGCGATCGAAGCTGTAGATGGGCACGAGTAATCTCTTTCCGAGATGGAGAACTGAGGATTTGCATGAAGAAGCGAGATGACGCTAGAATAAGACTGGATATAAGGTTTAGGAAGAGATGGAGGATGAGGTTAACTGTTTGTGTCGTCGTGCAATGACCTTCGAAGATAGTGGTGGTAGATAAGAGCGAGGAGCCTGGTTGTGAAATGGCTATAACAAGACAAGTAATAAGGATGATCACGCAGAAAAAGACGGAGATTGTATTCATGATTCCGGTGCGTCGCCATCCGCGAGACGGGATGCATTTGAACGTGCTTTTCATCGTCATGCGCGCTAAGTTGCCAGTCAATAGAAAGGATGGTGTTGACAACGAAGGAAAGGTTCGGTGCCTCGCAAAGTCCACACAATGTCAAGCATTAAGAAATGAACTGATGCTCAGACACTAAGAATAGAGGTCGTCAGTATTTGAGTTAATTTACGTTTTAGACATCTGCAGCCAATTATGCATAAGGTCAATGTCGTCAGATCACCCACAGCCGAGTTCACAATTCTGCCGTGCAACCTCAGCCGGCATATGTCCGTCGTAATCGGTGTCCGCGTAGGGCTTGATGACATCGGTCTAGGAAATTTGTGGCGTTTCCTGACCAATAATTCAGGCGAACCGCATATCATCCTTTATTTTAAGACCATATATATCATTGAAACATAAGGCATAATCCTTCGAGGAATAACCCGCCCTTTTGATCCAAGTAGATCGATCCCTAAGATGATCAACCGTCCCGGACCGAATATCCCTCTCATTTTCGTCTCCCTGTCTGCGCTCCGTTCTTATTTAATAAATGCGGCAAGTCTCCAAATGCGGCACGCAACCATCATCAAGTATCTCATACGCTGGTTCACGTAAGTTCAAGCGAGTTATGGGATCATAGCCTACCATTAAAAGGAATTTTCGGAGCATTGAAAGATACCGCTTCAACATAGCTGCGAACCGACCGGAGTTAAAAATTCCTTCTTGTTGAGAATGAATAATCTTCAACTTCGGTTCAGCATCAACGACAAGGCTTTACGGCTCGCCCGCATATTAGTTTCGATATCAGTATTATGCCTATCATTCAATCTATTATACCCTCAATGGCCCTTATATGTCACTCTTGTACGTGTCCTGAATGACGAGCTTATTATCCAGAAATTATGAATCTCCAATCTAACTCGCGTTAGGCTGGCATTGTGCTGTTCTGGGGCTTGATACAGACTATCGATATAGACTGCGGAGGCACACGCGAGATAAACGTCGTCGTGCATATATGCCTCGATTTGATACTCGTCTTTATTTCCCTGAGTGACATGCTCCACCTAGGTCTCTGGGCAACTAGGCATTGTGTCCCTATGTCTGGGTGCAAGTATTACTGGTGGAACATATGCTCGTGGGGAGGTCTTGGGTAGGTTGTCCATTCTGTTGGGGAGAGACTCGCATTGGCTTAATTGAGGCAACAGGATATTGAATGGAGCCTTAGCACAGTACAGTATTAAGGACTATCCAGTGAGGCGACGAGGAGGCTCCAGACTAAGGCCCCGAATTATGTTCACAGCCTCAGGGGACCCCATGGCAGTCGCCTTTAACCCAGAGAATATCACCCAGTCGATTAACGGTTGCTACTCACTCGACTCACTTCGTCTAGTACTAGCACACGAGGATGTTAATAGTCAGCGGAGCACCGAGGTGACTACATAGATGTCGATCTGGGAAAGTTCTAGTTATTTATACCAGGTGTCAGCTAACGTAGGAGGTAGGTAACTTGAATGAATGAAGGAAATATCAACCAATGAGTCGCTGATGGTAACGCCTAATCATTGCGTTCATGGGATTGCTGACACCTATTCCCGGTAGAATCGGACCCCTATTTATTGAAACAGAATCCCCAGCGATCAGATCCACCCTCTTACCACTTAGGAATAGAACCCGAATACTGAAAAAGAACGGTTGAGTTAGACCTTGATGTAATTGTACACGATCGTTTAATTAGAGCCTGTAAGCTCAACTTCTCTCTGTTCAGGGGCACTGATAAAGATAACCTTCTTATCGATGTGTACTATACCTATATGAGTATAGTAGCTACCAGGTTTAGCGTGCTACTCCACCTTCGCCGATACACCACGTCCGATTTCGTCACTTTAAGGGCGCGCAGGGAAATAACTGGACACTGATTAATAAACTTCGACTTTATCTGCGGTGCGGGCCGTTGCCTGCTAGAATCCGTATTTTAAAACCTTGCCCCTTTTCTGACCTTGGACTTATCATTCACCGTCTCGATCGGATCTTCGAAACCAGAATTCGCGATGGATGAAACCCAGCCCTTACTCCAAGACGTCCATCTCGTGTACGATGAAAGACAAGAGGATACAGCAAGTAAGGACATTGTCGACTTCAATCCAGATGGCGATGCGGAAAACCCCATGGAATGGCCTCGGGCTTATAAATGGGGGATCGTGGCCCTACTCGCCTTGATGGCATTCACTGTGTAACGTCGCCTGTCAGCTAATTAAAGCTGAGTTTACTGACTCCCGCTGCAGGACATTCACGTGTATATCCGTCGTGCCTGTCGCGACCCGTATTGTGGATGATCTTGACCATGGCCACTCTAGCAAGTCCGCCAGCGTGTTGCTGGTCACCATCTGGGAATTAGGCGAAGCAGCCGGGCCCCTGCTCATCGCACCGTTGTCGGAAGTGTTTGGACGCTATGCAGTCATGAATGCTGCAAATCTGCTCTTCATCGCGGCGACGGTGCTGTCAGCATTGTCTCAGAGCTCAACGCTTTTCATTGCTACGCGAGCTTTGACGGGGTTCGCCGTAGCATCGAATGTCTTGAACCCTGCCATCGTCGGCGACATATTCATATCGGAGCAGAGGGGCTCAGCGATGAGTTTGATCCAGCTTGCTCCATTGATCGGCGGTGCGATTGGACCTGCAATTAGCGGGGCCATCGCTGAGACGGTAGGCTGGCGGCACGCGATGTGGATGAGCGTGATACTGGCCACTACATGCGAGGTCGTTTTCCTCACATGCTTTCGAGAGACGTACAAGGTTGCGATTCTGAGACGAAAGGCGGCGAGACTCCGCCGAGAAACTGGCAATGAGTCACTACGGACTGTGTTCGATACTGCTGACGGTTCAAGAGCTAGCAAGGTGTGGGACGCTGCCATTCGCCCTTTCACGGTGCTAGCAGGCTCGGGCGTCCTACAGGCGCTGTCGATATTCGGTTCTATTGTTTTCACATTTTTCTACATCTTGGCCACCACGCTCCCGGATATCCTTGAGACAACGTACGGTCTGTCGCCTGCTGCCGCTGGTTCCGCGTTCATTAGCTTTAGTAAGCTGACCCCTGTGTGTGTCCTGTACCTAGGTAATACCGTGCTAACCTCCATAGGCATCGGCTCGGCTATTAGCGTGGTGTTCTGTAATCTCACTCTGGACAGAATTTACATCAAACTTCGCGATTCTCACAAGGGCGTTGGCCAACCGGAATTCCGACTACCTTTAGTTATTATTGGGGGTTTCACGTTACCTATCGTCGTTGCCTGGTATGGCTGGACTGCGCAAGCCCACCTCTCGGTCCCAGTACTACTCTCATCTGTTGCTATGACTGGCGTTACACTTATGCTCGGTTTCTTACCGCTCTATGCGTATGTTGTCGATGCCTTCGGACTCTATGCTGCCTCTGCCATGACGGCGGTGATCGTCTCAAGATGCTTAGCGGGCACATTCCTGCCACTTGCCACTGGACCACTCGTCAGCAAGTTCGGCTACGGTATAGGTCTGTCTATCCTAGCAGGCATGAGTCTTGTTCTCGCTCCAATCCCAGTGTTTGTTCTTAGGTACGGATATAAATGGAGGCAGAGGTCTAAATACACTAGAGATGAGCAGGCTACTTAGGTAGATTTACTGTCGTTTCACGTAGTGCCTTTCCTTTGAACTTCCTAGAGAACGTACACCAGTGACACCGGATTTTGGAATAACCCTGTGGTACGGGCAGATATTTTGAAGGCAGGTCTAAAGAGAGTAGACACGACTAGAAATTGTCGAACTTAAGTAACAATTAACAACTATCAGTGCATTTTATCCTGTTATAGCCATTGCACCTTTAATTATAAGTTCATTTACGAAGTGAAGATTTGGGTTAGCTTTAGTGACAGAATCCCCAAGATATAACAGCCTTCTCTAATTATCATTATGGTCAAAAACAAGCCCAGACTGTATGTTGTCTGCTTCTTTCGTGCTCCTCAAGAAGGCGGAAACCCCGACCCCTACCGTTGGGGTCTCGCCAGCGGCCCTAAGGGTGGTGGAATGAACGACAGGCTTCTCTACCACGTTCGCAACATCCCAACTGCTGAAGGTGTACAATGGCAGTTCGAAGAGCCACCGCGCTACCTCTCGATCGGCCTCACCCCCGCAATGCTCACATTCACAGCCGTCGCCAAAATAAGAAACTTAGAATGCCTAAAGCAGGTCATTAGGACTGTTCCTATAAATGCGAATGCTTCTTGGAAGGTCTTCAATTGCCATATGTGGGTTGAGCAAGCCTTGGCTGCTGTCGTTGGGTATCATAGGTGTGTGGGCACGAATGCAATTCCGGTGGATTGGGCAACACTACATCAACAATGCACGTCGTTCTCGGACCCCATTCGGCAAATGGGAGTTCAAGGGCAACCTCTTTCAACTCCCAGACCGATACAGAACCTTATACCTGAGTAGAGGGGGACTAGTCAGGAGCGTAAGCCGTAGGTCTGAATAGAGAGCGGTGTAGCGTTGGGGAGAAAGATATGTAAGGTGTTGCGAAGACAGACCGTATGATAATAGACGACCGAAACGTGGGCGCTTGTTTTGAAGAAGTTTTGAGGCACCAGCTGTGCTATACCATTCCTCGTAGTTAACCTAGCCTTGAAGGTACCCCTTACGGTATTCTGAATCTCCTTACTTGCACCCAGTTACACATCCTCAAGGCCCATCACAATAAAGCCTTCTCCACAAGTCATCCATCTCTTTCTGTTGCGACCACTCATCCAGAAACTTCCCAATCTCCTCGCTCCACCCTTTGATATAATGCGCATTGATCGCTGTCGTGTACTCCCAATACCATGGATACCAGCCAGCCATCTCCCAATCCACAATCCCCACCACTTTCCCAGCCTTCACTAAGATATTACTCGGGCTAACATCCCCATGCGTAAATACGGTCTCCATCTTCCTTTCCTCCCATTCTCTGTGCATATCTATCAATTTTTGGATCTCTGCCTTCTTCTCTGGGTCTATGATAGAGTCCGTATTCGAGACTCCGTTGCGAAGGAAAAGGTCGAATTCCGCTTCGTTCGAGAAAGGACCCAGTCCTTTCTCCCCAGCGGCGTTCCATACCCGATAATCATGCAGTTTCCTTCCATCAGCGGCACACACAGCCCCATCTGTGATCCCCTTTTCGGGAGGCTTCTTGAGCGCCCTCAGTTCCCCAAAAATGCCTTTCAACTGTGCCAACAACTCATCCTTCTCTTTTCCCGACCTCTCGCTCCAAGAATCACTCAAAGATTTCCCGTCAATCCTTTCCATAACAATATAAGTCGACTCATTTTTGTCATCTCGGAAGGCGCAATGCAGTTTCGGGATAGGGATGTTTGGCTCAAAGGAAGCTAGGAATAGTAGAGCTGAGGCTTCAGAGAGGTGGACTGTGCGGCCGTATTTCACGAGCGTAGTTGAAGAGAGATATATGATTGAGGAGTTGGAGTGTCGTCGGGAAGGTATATGTCTAGAAATAGCGATTTGAAAAAGGGTTTTCCAGCGGTTGAAGGGGGTATCGTTGTAGCCGTTGGTCCAGGCTGTATACGGGGATGAGCAGGATGTGGAAGTTGGTAAGATTGACTTGCCCACGGTGAGAGACATTGGAATCTATGTCTGAAAACGCAAAGGCGATGACTGTTACGTTTAGAATAGTTCGTTGTTGAAGGATCTTGATCTGATAGCTTATGAGTGCCTGAGGCAGTAAGGCAACTAGAAACGCTGACTTACAAGGATCTCTACTAGAGGTCATAAGAGAGTCTCTTCTGGTGCTTTGAGGTACTCTGCCTGACTAATAATCAGCGTACTCACGGCTTCAAAGCCTCAACTCAGGCTAAAGCGGCAGCAGCTCAAGTCCAAAGACAGAAATGGAAAACTAAAGGCCACTCCCTGTGGCACAATAACCCGAGATTTATCCAGCTAAAGCCACAGCGCTCCAAAGCACCTGCCACAGCTCTAGCTCCAGGGATCAAGGCTCAAACGCTTCAACGTTTTACACGCATTGCTCCGCAGCCAAAATCGGCGCGAAATACATAGATGTTAGGTGGTACGGCAGAGTTTGCTTGTCACATGAGGAAAATCAAGAACCATGACTCCTTAAACTCTTACTCGGATTGTTCACATCAACCTTAGAAATCGGATTGATAACCACCAAGATGGTAGAATTACAGATCGTGTCGGACCTCCTCCTCAAGAACCCTAAAGCCTACGACATTTTCGAGATAACGCCAGCGGCACCATATCTGGCGCTTCTTGGAGACATTGGCTACATCAAGCATCGACAAGAATATTCGAATTTCTTGAGGCGACAGTTATCAAAATTTCGAGTTGTTTTTCTGGTGCTGGGCAACCACGAGGTGTGGCATTCTAGTTGGGAGGATGCGAAAGAAACAATGCACCAAATCGAGCATGAGATATAATAGGAACAGCAGGGGAAAGAAGGTATAGGGGACTTAGTGGTATTAGATCGGAAGAGTTAACCATGGATATTTGAACCTTGCTGGCACTAATAGAAAGGCGCTAATTATTGGCCACGAGCCAACAGCACCTACGCTGTCCGAACACGATTACGGATAGAAACTAGGTATCGAATACACGCAGGATGTGCTGCGAAAAATCTATTGAGCAAATTAATCTCCCAACCTATTCCACGTTATCACGATCAATATGTACCTGCCTAATCTATTTGTCACTTTGTTTAGTTAGTTTTAATTATATCTAAGATAAACTAACTGTAAGAATATTGCAGTGTGAAGTAGGAGAAACCTCGAATAGACGCCCTCAATTTTTATCGTCAGAATCCTCAAGTTAGGTGATTTTATTATCGGAATGCCTATGGAAGTATTGCCCCCTTTTTAAGTCCCATTTCTAATAATCTTAAGCCTTACTCTTTAGTTTCGATGATCCGCGAGAAGATCTTTGCAATAATGAGGCCTTTCGTTTGTAACCACTGCTACAGGAGACGTAGTCATCCGCAGGTAGGGCCGACTTAGATGACGAGACAGAGCTTGACGCCGCTGGAGTGGGCTGGCGGGGTTGCTCAACCGCTACGTAGCCATTTTCGTCTTCGTTCTTCTCCCCAAAAGTGCTGTCAACAACGGGTAACAGACCTCCTTCCGAAATTGGGTGGAGGGCAACGCTCTGCTGCTTCCAGCGCTCCTTTAGCTGATCCCTCATGGCATACGACTGGTTCCTTGCATAATCCTGTTCATTCCTAAGCCTTCTTCGGCCGTCTTTAAGTCCCTGGTGAGAGTTTATAAGGCTTGTTGACTTGATAGGATACTGGTAATACTCAAGTATGCCATCCTCCGATGGAGCAATATAATATATAAACAAGTTAAGATTAATGTCGTTTATAATAAATATCGTAACCTCGATATGGCCCGGGGGATTAGGTTTCCCGATATAAGAAAGGACTTAATTACTTATATAGATAAGGGCCGTTCCGTTATAGATACTCTATAGCTTTGCTTCTATTATATCCTTTCCGGGGCCTCTTTATTCCCCGGCTAAATATGGTAGTGTTAAAGAGTGGGGGCTATCTTTATAAAGAACGGCCCCGCTAATATACTTATTAACCGGGAACGGGCGGAACTTTTATATTTTAAACCCCCCGATAAAGTTAAGTTACGGAGCAGACAAGCCATTATTAAAGCTAACGTTTTTTTGGAAAGTTAGTAAATATTTAGTTGAATATTTGGTAGTATTCGTTGTTATTATACTTCTTTAATAACTACCCGCTAACCTTAACGATCATAATGGCTTCGTTAGGGGCTAACCCGATTCTGTTTATATAGCGCTTGTATTCGGACTTAGTGGGCGAAGCGGTTATACGGGATCTAACGCCTTATTCGCGGATATCCTCGAGGTTCTTAGGCAGTTTGGAGCTGACCGGGTCGAGGATATCATTTTTGCAGGCATGGATAATAAAGCCGGACATCGTTGTCGAGGTGGTCTTTGTTGTTATCGACACGATCGTGGACGGGGGAATAGATGCCGATGCCTTACTGGTTCCCTTCTTCGGCATTTTGTTGTTCAATTTGGCCAAGTTCTCCCGCGTCAATTGTGGCCGCTCTAGCTGGTGATCGTCGTCGCTGTCGCTTTCAATCTGCCGTTTCTACAACGTGGCTAGAGTGACTTATTTGTATGCCCCAAGCTCGGGTTCAGGGGCCGAGAGAGATGTATATTTGTGAGGTTCAGGCTGCGGTGCAGTCTATATGGCCATTAGCAGTTAACTTTGCGCGAGCGAATGTTTTTCCTACTTCGGCGACTTCCTTGTTCGGTACTTCAGACTGGTGCGTATTCGTCCGCGGCCGTGCTCGCTTCCACGGTAACGAATCACCTCTGGCACCAGCTCGGCCTGCGGTTCGCGGGGAGGTGCCGATTGCACGATACAAGCAGGATCTTCACGACCCGTAGAATGCTGTCGTGTTTTGAGCCTCGCACTACGCCTCGGGGGTCCTATAACTGCCACGTTAGCATGCTTAACACCTCTTATTGGTATGATAGAATATTAACTCTTATGTATATCCGTCTGCGTTAATCGCGCTCTCTTCTTCGGTGACGGATCGTTAGTGAATGCTGCGTCGAATTGTCGCTTACTAGACTGCAAAAGCGTTGTGATGTCTTACGCGAGACCTTTATCCATTAAAGAACGACTTCCGCGGCCCGATAGAAGCTCTATACCACGGGTTAACATATATTCCAACTTTCTGGAAGTAGGGGCACATACCTGGAATCCTGCTTACAATAGCGTCCAGCCGCTTTTCTTGCGATATCTTAGATAATTTAAGATGAATACGATAGGCCTGCGGCTTGGAAACTCTTCCCCTCATGATGAGAAACGCGCCGGAATGTGAAAGAGGAATCGATTTTGTATAAATATCCAGGCTGGTCGATATGAAGGGCTGGTTAGATTAAATGGCCGGGTCTGTTTTCGTTGAGGTGGTTTTCTAACCTGGTCAAATATGAATTCGAGCTTGAATTCTTTTATTTGTTTACCTTAACCATTATCTAGTTGATCACTGTTTCCGTCCGCGTTATTAGGTCAAATATGAATTAAGGCGCGTAAGGCATCAAAGAATTCGCGCGGGTAAAAATAATTAGCCACCTGCTCCTCGATAAGATGCGGAGCAATTCGTATGACTTACCGCAACCTCTACAGCTAACAATTTTAACCTTCTATTCGCTACTTATGACACTAAGTTTATCCTGCGAGCAAACGCGGCGTAAAACCTTCTGCGTTATTTACACCCAGTAGATTTGCACTGGTTCGCAGTATCTCGTATAATGCGGCTCAGATCTGCCTTCGTAGTGATTTGCTGGCTGGAGATTTGGGTTATAGCCCATGCAACAACACACATAGCGTCCACGTTATGCTCTCCGACCAAATGAGCCGAAACGACATACTGTTATAATGGTGAGGCGGCCGAATGAATGCCACACCGCAAAGGGCTGCAAGATGGGCCACAGTGTTTGTATAGCACCTGCATCCTGGACAGGGATAGGTTTGAAAGAAGACTTAAATTGGCTAAATGAGATGGTCGCTTCATTAGAAGGCTCGGGACGAAATGTGGCCATTCTCACTCACCACAACCCAACCTTCAATGAGCGCGCAGTTGATCCAGAACACAAGGATAGCTCGATTCAGTCCGGCTTCGCAACCGACCTTAGCGACCAGATATGCTGGCAAAGCGACCGTGTCAAAATCTGGGCTTTTGGCCACACGCACTTTAACTGCGATTTTATAGATGAGAAGACGGGGAAACGTGTCGTCGCCAACCAGCGAGGGTACTATTTCAAGCAGTCACAAGGCTACGCAGGAAATAAAGTCATTGTGCTACGACAAGACACCTAGAAAGCTCTAGAGTCATCGTTAACTTGAAGAGACCGATAAGAAAGCTTCAAATTAGGTACTCATCTTACATTCAAGATCGAAGAGCTGGCAACTTAGCCAGGGAAGACCTCGGGTATCCATACAACTGAGGCTCTTTGTCTCCTGTCTTGTCTCATGTCTCGGAGCCAACCCCCATAATAGGCCAAGCCCTCTAACAAGGATGATATATCTAAGTCCCTTTCCGTCCCTCAACCAGCCAGTATAGCTTCGTGTCTACGGGTACTTAAGTATATACAAAGGACCTCACATCATCTTCACCAGAAGTAGAGCAACTATGTATATGCCATGGATGACCTAAGGTCTCCCTAGCTTCACCGGATCATGGCCATTTAGTGGGGCATCCAAATAGATCGATGATCGGTATGATATTTCCAAAGCCCCTATTCGTAATGAATACATCTAGATGTTGGGTAGGTAGTATTATCTCTAAGCTTAGTATGCGAATGTTCATCTCTTTCATTTGTACCTAAGTGCCTACCTCGGTACCATTTAGGTAGGAGGCAAAGGGTTAGTCATCGCAACTCCCCAGCAGTCTCCAATAAGTAATTCAAAGAACGGATCGCTCTGATCTTGACTAGGCTTTCGCCATCATTACCTAGGTTAGATCAAATGGAAGACAAAGAACCAAGCCTACCTAGGTACGCATTGTATTTCAATGCGGCGACTTGAAAGCGCAGCATTCTCTCCCTTATGCAACTACAAAAAGTGCTGCAGATGGACAGACGCAGATTATTGCAACTGCCTACCTCCTAGGACATTTCGATCAACCATTTCCCGCAATTAAATGGGGGCTACAAAGGCCCCGGAGGACCTCGTATCCCTTCCATTTCGAATGAGAGCGACGACAACTTGTCCTATACATATGGCTCATACCAGTGTCTACCTTCGTTCTCAAGACACTGCAGTGGACGATCGAAAAGATCGCCCACGTCAATTACGCGCTTGGAGATATCCCCGTGACAATTGAGGTGTCAACGATGTCGGAAGAAAAGGTCCCATCGTTGATCTCTACAGGCGTAGTGGTCGTTTCGGCTCTATTTCCCATTGTGTCGGCGGTCTCTGTCTACCTCCGGTACAGAGCCCGATTAATATCGAGGCAAGACTTTAGAGGAGATGACTGGTGGATTATAGCAACATGGGTAACGACAAAGTCTACTCCAATCGTAGCTTTCAGAGCAGGAGGCTAATACTCTTCATAGATCCTATCACTCTCGTTAAGCATCGGTGTTTTCGTCTACGCACACAAGATCGGAATCGATTATTACAGCACCGACCCATTAAGCGGTGCCACCACTTCATCAATGGTTCGTCCTTTGGAAATTTGACGCCCGGCATCCTCGAGACTAATAAATAACGAATTAGTGTCTTGTGGTTGTCTCCCTATTATATGGTGTCGTTGTTACATGCGTTAAGATCTCCATTCTTCTCTTCTACAAGAGAATCTTCGTCACGCGGACATTCCAGATAGCTGCGTGGTCTGCGATCGCGTTCGTGAGCTTATGGGGGGTCGCTATGTTTTTGGTACATCGTGAAGGCACCTAGCAGAATTCGAGTTTTAAGTAAGGCTAACGCGTTGTAGGTTCTCTTTCTACAAGGCGACCCAACTAAGTTCGAGTCAGAAGGAACATCAGCATTTCGACTCGATCCCTTAGCCGTAGGTTTTACTCAAGTCGGTTCAAGTGCCGCGCTCGACATTCTGGTTCTTTTTTTCCCTTTACCAGTCATCTTCCGGCTCCAAATGCCTCTGAAGAAGAAGATTCTATTGGGAATGATCTTCTGGCTTGGTATATTGTGAGTTGATTCTGCAATCTATCGAGGTTAGCTTACTGAGACTCCGTAGCTGCTGCATTGCGGCCGTTGTTAGGCTGGTGCTCATGGCTCAAGTCCTAACACAGGTCATAGACACCCCAACTCAAGTGTGTAAGTCATGCCAATATCCGTCAGATCTCCTCTTATGGCAGGAAGGCTCACGGAAGTAGCCCGCATAGCTAAACAGTTCATCTTCTTGATACTCGAGCCACATTGTTCAATCATTGCAGCATGCCTACCATGCTACGGCCCACTATTTTCTAGCAGGAGGGCGCCTGAATCCATAGTCTGGGGTGTCCGACAGAGCATCCAACACGTCAAATCAAGTCAAGTAACTACACCTACTTGAATTGCATTAATATAAGCCAAGTACTTATCATTCCTGTTTATTTGGTGATATCTGCGAATTTACTTGACGAATCTTTCACTAAATTGGCCTTGAACTACCTAGCTACTATCCCTGAAGCACCTAAAATCGCTGGTCTCTATGCGTAGGTCTGAATAGCCTCACTGTAGTGGAGATATACTAAAATTCTAAAAACTTGAACTTGAACAATTTAGTCATCAAGTAAATTACACTTAAACGAGGGAGTACAAGTGACCATGAAATCCCTTTGCCCGAGTAAAACTTATTTTATTCATCTACCCATAAATTATTATAACAACGATTTATCACCATTGGGTTTCTATGCAGCGGGCCTTTTAATTCATGATTAAAAGCATCTTAGATAGTATCAGCGAGAGTAACCGGCTCGTGTACACCCTCACAGTAGTGATGGCAAAGTTTTCTACCCTAAACTTCTACTAGCGCCTCTTTTCGCGCAAGAAATCGATTCGAATACCGATATGGGTCTTAGTCATTACCTAGGTATTGTCACGGTGTGGGGATTCGCTGTTGTATATGTTAGGCACATGCCTCAATCTGTTGTAGTCGTCACCGACTCGTATTCACCTAATGACATACAGCTTTGGTTAGAAACTGGCACAGGCGCTCTCGAGCTCAACAACCTCCAGACTGGTGATTACCGTTACTAGGCATATCCCAGCACGTGGTGCAGAGATGGACCCGAAACCTGCAACATAATGATGAAGATATGATTGGACTTTACGGACTCGGCTTGCCGTTTGTGGAGTCTTCTTTACGCGAGGGCATATTGTATTATTAACGGCGTTACTAATAAGATTAACTCTAGTAGATTTCCGCTTCAGGGAGTGAAAATGTACATTAGGTATTCGATCTAGTAGTGCCTATGCTCAGTGGCTCGTAATGTTCTGCTAGCTAGCGTATGAAGTAAATACTTATATTATTAATTGCCGGCTCTGCTGAGAGGTATGCCGTATCTATCGAGCGACCCCGCTATTTATTTCAGCTTTAATTATAGGTTCGTGCCACTCTCGTCATGTAAAAGTCGCCAGGGGGTGGCTTGGGTGAGGTGACCCTAATAGATATCATCGGTCATCTTAGCGCATTACAGTCCCCAGAGGCCAAAGAAAAACCGATAATGGAGGTTACAATAATGACTGTACATTACTGCAAGGGTCTCATTCAATGTAGCGATCCTCAGCTGGAACTATACGCCAAGGGATGGTATAATATATAGCTGCCCTTCACACATGTATGTGTTGTTACACAACATCTCTTGAAGCTGAAAGAGGAAGGTGCCAATTTACGATCATTCTTCGACTTTCCATGAGACCTGGAGTAAGGCTTGAAGGTGATTAAGTATCCATGCTACTCGGTCCATTAACACTTGCATTTGTATCCTAATGCGGAGCTGATCATTCCAAGACTTTTGGTATAAGTACTTCGCGACTGCTTAATAATTGATTGAAACCTCTTTGGTTAAAAGCAGCCTGATGTTAGAAAGGTACGTAGATGCTAAGTTGATATGTATTAGGCATGGCGGCCACAGTTTCTGTTACATCGTCCTGTGCAGTTCAGCCAGCCTCGAATACCTACGGTAGCATCACATTCGAGAGATAGTTACCTAGGGTAGGTAGCTCAAGGTTCCGCTACGCTTCGGTATCCAGATATGTCATTCACGGCATTATAATTGGTCTACAAGTTTTAATCTGACAAGAAACGAACGTAGTGAAATGAAGCCTTTTCAATCCGTGGTGATGGACTGGATGGTGGGACTCGGGCCTTTCCATTGCGGTGCATAAGCTACGGGCTTCATGTAGGATGGTATGTTATTAATATTGGTACGTTTACGTACATCTTGTAAAAGGGGTGTAGAAATAACCTTGGAAATGATCTAGGCCCTGAGACTATTACTTTGCTTTTAGGTAAATGCCCGTATTTAAAGAGTCCTTGTTGTGCCGTAGCTTTCGTCGAATTTACCCACCTATATTTCCTTTTCATTCAGGGCGAACCAGCTTGTTACTCAGGTTAAGTACCTAGGTAGACATCAGCTAGCAACAATGTCCGACAGGTATGTTGATTACATGACTCGCCTTGAGGGCGAGGTTCACAGGTATGTACGAATCTGTATATGATTCAATTCGCCCTTCTCTAACATTATAACATGACAGGCTCAACGAACAGTTTGAGATCTTCACCGAGTAAGTTGCGCTCTCATGAAGTCTTGATTCTTATCTACTGACCAACTCAGGAATATCGGGTATATTCTACATCCCTCGATAACCTCCGTCCTCCTACCGGCTCCGTCAACCCCACACATTGCGGACATAGGAACTGGGACTGGGATATTCCTAGTACGACTTCACCAAACGTATCCCAGTGCTGTCCTTGACGGTTTCGATATCTCCTCGACTCTCTATCCTCCGCCAGAGAGTCTTCCACCAAATGTTACTCTAGCCATACGAGATGTGAAGCAACCATTCCCAGAAGAAATGCATGGGAAATACGACGTGGTACATTTGCGGTTATTGGTCACGGCTATGCTTCCAGAAGAGTGGGAGCCTACTGTTCGCAATGTATCAACGCTTTTGAAACCCGGAGGATTCTTGCAATGGGAGGAGTGCGATTTTACGACTTGCTCACACCTCCGCGGTGGTGTAAGCTCCCGCGTTGAAACGGCAAGGTCTATGGCTAACGCTTTTATAAACGCCCTCCGAGAGCGTTTCGAATATGGGTGGAATACACTTCCAGGGCATATGGAGGCGGCAGGTCTGACTTCCGTTATTACCGACATGTTAAGCTCAGATAGAGTACCTTCGACAAGGGAGAGGTTGACTACAATTACTATGTCTCTAGCATTCAGATGGGCGCGTATGATGACCGAGCGGAAAGCCCCGGGATCGATGAGTGCTGATGAGGTAAATCGCTTAGAGAAAGAAGCTTACGATGACATCAAATCTGGCTGTTATATCAGATACAATATTTATGTTATCTGCGGTAGGAAGCCGCTCTAGATCGTTACGAGGCAAGCGCATTAGCGTATATACAACGACATTAATCCTGTTTACTTGGTGATATTTGCAAATTGACGTGATGAATTACCTAGGTACAAAACAGTTCTTGAATTACCCCCCTTAAGCCCCTGAAGTTATTCCTGAACCGCTCTACCGAAGTCCATTAGTCAATATAAGGTTGAATACGAACTTTTAATCAACAAGCATTTCGAGTAACTAGATATAACCGCTCAATTGTAAGGTAACGTGATATGGGGGAAGCTCTGGTGCTCGATCGAGGGTCTCACTTGAGAGTGGGAACAACTCCTAGGGTGCGAACAAAGCTCCTTGTATCCTTCCACCTATACAAATATATATGTATTATACACAGATACATTGTTCTCCGAGCAAAGGGATTTAGAACCAGTTGTCTGACTTCAACACCGTTGCTCGCGATCAATGCAACACGTTGGACAAACCATATCAACAATGCAAGTCCAATTTGTTATTATATAGGTATCCAGCAATGCAAGCAAGAAGTAAATTTAGCGCATAAACCCACCCCAGAAATAGTCTCTTCTAGGTATCTGGCAACTTTGTCCTAGACCAACCTTCCTCAGTTTAAGTGCCCGATCGAGATCCAAATTCCTCTACGAAGGCAGGCAAACGAGGCCGCTCAAGGCAGTGAGGCTATGCAGTATCAGCGGGAATCACCGGAGATGGACCTGGAACAGGACCAATTACCGTCGGAAGTTCTCTTGGACTTGCCTACATTGGACTATGTCCGCACCACTTCAATGCAGCAGTACAAGACGGTTTTGGTACTACCATATCTGAACTACAGAGGCATCACACGGACGGTATACACACAGTCCTATTTGCGAGGTACCGCCCATGCAGTGGGTGTATGGGCAAGTTGCGAATATCCCACACTCCCGGTGTTATTATGGGACTGGAACCAAGAAAGGAGCTCTACAAAGCCGGCCAATAGCATGGTCAAATCGTGCTACTATGCTTTGAGTGAAATGGGCAAAAGGCGATATAGTACCGATCTTGACTAAAGGAGATGGAAGGTCTCGGCTCGGTTTGGTGGATGAACGTAGCAGTATTTGGGTGCGATGCCTTCATTTCGAAACGCGGCAGACAAGCTACGAGATATCCTATTCCTTTGGTACCACATAGTGAGTTAGTGGAGGGAGGTTCGACGATAAGTTCCTTTGACCACATGATTTCATGCATATTAGCTTTGTGCTTTGCACTTACAGAATGTTTAACACTTCACTATTCATTACCGTCATTAATAGAAGCGTATTAAACCAGTTTCCGCCTGGCCAAGTGATTGCCGCTTTATATTTCAGCATAGTCAATGAGACTCACAGTAACAAACAGTGTAAATGCCGCGTCTAGTACAATATAGTCGTATATCAACAGTGTCCTTTCTCGTAGAGCTTCCCACTCTAGTTCAATAGCTAGGGGTGCTTGTCGCAAAAGGTGTAGGTGGTACCCGCGGTATAGGGCGCTTGTAACAATGATGACAAACAAAGATTTAGCGAGTCGTCTTAGAGAGACATCTAAAGAATGAAGTGCGATGACAATACACTAATAGTAGAACAGGGGGTGACTCCTTGAAAGAAACACCGCTATTATGTTGAGTTTGTGAGGCTATCAGGGTTAATGGGTTCTTGTGGTGAATGAGGTCTACGAGAGAAGCTCGTAGGTACTTAGGCAGAAATATAACAGTCAAGGTTTGATCGGGATTTAAATAAGAGTGCGTGGGAGTACCTAAAAAGGGGGGGTTGCCTTAGATTGACGTGTAATTTATCGTAGGCGAAAACGCCCGTACACTCAACCCAACCTGCTAATGTTCAATGAAGAACTCCTAAGACCACATACGTACCTAGATAGGTGATAGGTATCGCAACGTCATTGTCACTTGTAGATATGTGGTGTAGTATAATGAACCCTCAAAGTTTCTATTGAGACCACTATTTTTCTTTCTTTATGTACCAGATATTTTCACTTGAAGCATTCTTTTAAATCAAGCTCTTTATACCTAGCAGCCTAGGTACCCAGGTACCTAATATCTACAGGGCGAATAACCCCGGTATACATAGAATTGTATAGGTTATTCAATCTGTCATATATATAACGAGTCATCATATCGTATTAACACATACATAATAGAATACCCCACCCTATTTGTAGAACCTACTGTGGGAAGGTGAAACTGCTACACTATTCTGATCAATAACATCAACATTCCCCATAACCTTACACTACCTACATGTAGGTCCCAGTACCTATATGTACCTCAGGTATATAGATACCTCACGTAAAATTGCAAGGTACTGCTTATGTACTTCAGACATGTTACGTTCCTAACAAGTGATCCCCCTAACAAAGATTCTTCACATTCATATTGCCTTACATCTTTTCATTCTCTGGTTAGCAACCTTGGAACCCGCCTATCCGAGATTCCCCCATCTTAATATTTATTCTTAGGATTTGTATTACCTTACGTCTCCTCGTGTCTACCTCGGTCCTCGCGTCGCCTCACGTCGTTTCTACTCCCTCTACTTGGTGTCGCAGTCAAATCTTCATTATGGGCGGCAACGCATTCTCCTCCGGTGATAGTCCGCTTTACACACCACGGATGACGCCTGCTGTATAAGTTTTCCACCCCATAAGGCACTTCAATTCACTAATACCCATTTATTGAACAGGTCTACCAGCACGTTCTCAACTTCTATCATGCACAACTCCAGCAGCTATTCGTGGCAGTTGCCACCCCTATTCCAGGGCCGGCTAAAAAGGACCACGGCGATGTTGACATTTTCCTGGCGTGGGAGAGGAATGCTATCTTTCCATCGCCTATGGTTACGAATCTCGTAACCTCACTCTCACCGTCCTCTAGTGATCTCCTTGACGCTGCAAAGAAGCTTCTCAACGCCGAGCGAGCTCTCCGAGCACCACATTCCACGATTCTAGCTATACCTTGGCCAGAGGACTTACCTGAGGAGTCACCAACTGACTACCAGGGAACACCGCGCTATATCCAAGTTGATCTTCACCTATGTGATACCCTAGAGCACCTCCAGTGGATGTTATTCAGGCATGCCCATGGAGACCTCTGGAGTATCCTTGGTAGTACTATTCGCCCATTTGGCCTGACCATCGACGAGGTTGGCTTACATCTACGCGTCCCCAAGATTGAATTCCTAGATCGCAAGAAAGCAAAGATTCTTCTCACTACAGAACCGAAAGAGGTTCTCGACTTCCTGGGCCTCAGCTACAGCGGCACGCAATGGGAAGAGCCGTTCGCCTCAGCTAAAGACTTGTTCGAGTACGTTGCCACATGTCGACTTTTCTGTATCCATCCTCTAGAAGCGGAACCTAAGAACGACAAGAATGGCCCAGTTTTAGAGGGCGAGATCAATCAAGCCAAGCTCAAAGCTAGCCATCGCCGCCGCTTGGCCAAGCGTCCAGTCTTTCGGGAGTTCTTTGAAGAGTTTCTTCCTGCATGCCGGGACGCCGGGCTCTTCACAGCGCAGACTGCAACGCGGGACTCAGTATGCGTAGAAGCTTTCAATCGATTTCCTGGCACGCGGGTTGCCTACGCAATTCGATCCTACTAGTAGCGCGTCGAATGGGCGTGGCATAAAACCTTGCGCGGTTTCATCAATTCGTACATACCGAAGACCCAAGAGGGTGAGGAGTCTACGAGCTCTACTGGCGAGGACACATAGCTAGCGCAATGAAGGAAATCGTCATGCATGGCGATTATGACCTAGGCATATACCCAGCTAGCCCGCTACAATATCCGAACAGACAGTTCTACCCTGAACAAGTCGAGCAGTTCGTCAAGGGAAATTGTAAGCGGGTTGGCAACATCATCTTAGAGGGACACTGCATGCTCATGGGAAGAGCCTCAGGAAGGAAATCGATGGCACAGCTTTTAAACCTACGGAGGCAGGCAACAACTCGAAAAACTAACTTCTCTGATATAGAGCAAAAGAGGAAGGAAGAGTGAGTGAGAAAACAGTTCATGCGCTGTTTCGGAACTGCCACAGGCCTCAGCCTCGAGGCTCTGGATGATTCCGAAGGACTAGCTGCGCGCTTAGGAGTAGATTGTATACTATATTAGGCTTGGAAGGAGATAAAGCAGGAATTGAGGGCTCTTACCGTATAGTCGCCGCATGGGAAGCCGGACTCCGAGATACCGGTCGTATAGAATGGCGTTGGTGATACTCGGCTGAGGGGCGCTTTACTGAATATTGTCTTTGGGACTTCTACTCTATAGGGCTCAGGAATGCCGAATACAGTACCAATGCTGATTCATAATTACATACGGTTAACCCGTTGTGCCCTAGACCTAAGCGAAGAGCAATTCCAAAACCGACTACTAACATGACGTCGATAGACCGCGTATCCCTGGTTCACAGCTTAAAATCTGCATTCGTCTTCTCCCATCCATGTGGTGTGGGCTGCTGAGAAGCCACCCGCTCTGCCAGTTTGACCTTGAGGTTCTTGTGTCGATCAGTGCAGAGCTCGTACATGGTAGTCAGGTTGAATAGCAGCGTATGAGACGTCTGACCGGCGTCCACTAGGTCTTCTAAGGAATCCCTCGCCTGACGGTCGTTAATATCAGCATCAGCAACGCTATGCCAAAGAAAATACTTACCTCAGTCATCTTCCCTGTGTAAAGCAGACACACGGCTAGATTTACCCCGACCATCTCGTCATGTATCCCATTCTCGTTCATTGCATCCCTCAACGTCATCCACTTCTCCAGCGCGGCCTCGTATTCGCCATCCGCCATATCCGCCAGCGCATTCACGATCTGCTCGCCCGTCTCGCTACCCTTACCATCCCTAACACAGCAGAGCGCCGCCTCGACATCACCCAGATGCAACCACAGCAGAGCGCGGCTCATCGCCAGGCGTCCATCGCCACCGACCTTAAAGGGCTGGTTCCCGTCTCCCAGCGTAGCAAGGTGTTCCGCCGCACCAGCCAGATCATCCATCTCGACCAGCGCACCCGCGACCTTAACGCCCAAGTCCGCAAGCCGCAGCTTCCAGAGCTCGGCGGCGGAGTGGTCGTGGGCGCGGCCTGCGCGCAGGACCTCGGCGCGCGCCTCGCGCGCCATGTCGTAGTAGCTCATGACGGCGCGGCGCGGGTCGCCGAAGCCGATGGCCTGCAGGCGCACGCCGAGGACGCGCAGCGCCCAGGGCACCAGGTGCGCGCCCGTCAGCGCGTCCAGGTAGCATGCGGCGTTGAGGTCCTCCAGCGCCTTGGACTCCTGCGCGGCGAGCGGCGCCGCGTCCATCAGGCATAGGCACGCGAGGCGCACGTACAGCAGCTCGAAGACGCGCGCGTGGTCGGCCGGGTCGACGGGCGGGTGCGCGGCTGCGGCTACGGCGGATACGGGGCTGCTGGTTAGGGCCTGCACGGCGGCGATGGCGGCTGCGCGGAAGTGCCCGCGCCGTAGGAGCTCTGCGATTGGCGTCTCCGGCTCCGGCTGTCTCGACGGGTTGTTGCGGAACGCGCCTGGGACTGAGAGCGGCGAGAGCTGGTGGTAGATCTCGGGCCGCAGGAGGAACGAGAAGTCCGCGGATGTGATTGGCGCCGTGGATGGAGGAGCTGGGGACCGCGCCATGCTAAGGCTCGTCCGCGGGCTAGCTTGCTGACTGTTGCTGAAGCGAGCGGTTTGGGACATGATGGGAGATATCACGTTAGGAACACTGCGATCCTCGTGAGCCATCACTGCTATTGGTAAGTACCTAGCCAGTGGTTATAGAAGCTTACTCATCGGCGTCAAGCGGCCCCTTGGTCGATGACCTGGGCCGGGAAGCTAGAGATCGGAATACGTCAGCGATGGGCATTTCTCAAGGAAATATCATTCTTTTCCATCTTTCGAAAACGGCGAGAATATTGTGAAGTGGGAAGGTCGACATGACGTGGGGGTCCCATTTTCCCATAGGTCAAAGGCAATTGCAGTCGATCAGCCGCCTTTACGTTGCGACTGCGACTGCGACTGCGACTGTAACTGCGGCAGCGATGGAAACTGCCTATCGTCTCTTCCGATCGTCATACTCCATTAATTGCAAACCCATCTCCAATTCCACTTAAATGCAAAATACCTAGTTAAGTACTTATAAATAGAGAATCAGGGGTCACTTACGCCTCGCCCCAGATTTATTCCTTGCGTGCCCCTTCGAAGATGTTGGCTGATCCATGGTCGTTCGACATCTCCAGATACATACTACCCAAGATACCTACTGTGCATGTTAGGGCACCTGAAATGGAACGACGTTCAACTGACGGGTCGGGTGAAGTTCGGTAGAACTCTGGATAGATCAGGTTTAGGTAAGCATGGTAGATTCTCGCTTTGTACATAACCATGGTTCTCGTATAATTGAATATTTGATATAATAATAACGACATCAAGTTTTGTGTCCATCAACGCCTTTCATTGAGTAGCCATATCTAATGTGTATCTCATACTATTCTTGGTTATTCACTCTCCCCTATTTCCCTAGAAACGTCTGTAAGCTTGTAGGTTCTAGAGCTGGAGAGATATAGAACCCGATAGGGTTATTATCCAACACTGCCTATTGGTGTTCACTGGAACGAGCAAAGTCTTAGAATATAGGCTGATCTCGAAAATAACGAGGGCAGCGGAGTATACGGACTCCAGATGAAGTTTCAGGGGCAACTCAATAAACCTTAGGATGAGGACAATGACTGCATTATTATACCCTTTGATGGCTATTAAGCAAATGGCAATAGATCACACTTGTTCGGTTCCACGGTGGCATAGCTTACTACCAGTAGACGTGCAAAACGAGCCATTTTAATCCTGCCACTGTTAACATCACTTAATCTGTCTACCAGGAGACAACGAGGAATAAATCCATGATGGGCTCTTTAGGTTCTCATCACGCCATGCACTCCGTTGCTATTCGTTAGAATACAGGATACCATCACATAGCCCTATTAGCCAATGTGGACAACCTCCCTATTTAATGCCGGTCTAACCCGAGCTGTGTAAACTATTGACAATGAGACAGTAAAGACTAGGTATGTAGAAAAAGAGCGGCCCAGTAGTATAACTACTAACATATTAAAGTTTAGGTTTCTCCTTTCAAGTACATCGTCAACGACCCGTCTTCCTAGGGCCGGTGAGTTTGGGTATGCTCTTTAAGACTAAGCTCATATGGGGCACCTCTAGGTAGGTACTGAAGTTGCACCCAATCAAATATATCTGCCCAGTAGTCCTTCTCGCTGCCCATCTTAAGAGGATGGTAATTAGGAAACCGTAACGTTAAATGACCAGTTGTCAAGACTTAATAGCCTATCGATACGCGTCCTATATGTGTAGTAGGGTTTTTCGTTGCTAGTAATCTGCTGGATTATATTCTCCGGTATCCGATTCTCTTCTCGTGTACAGACATTAATATCATTGCCGTCTTCCCAGTTGGTATGGGGAGCTTTGGCATGGGAGTTGTCGAGCTTGTGTTCCTCGATGGCATTAGCCAGAACCGCGTTATGTCTCCTTGCGAAATTCTTTTTTCTCTGGCCAAGGTTTGAACTGGCTCAGTTGAATGTAAGAGGACAGGCGCAGGTACTGTTTCCCCTTTCTGGACGGTGATTGAAATTGCTCTCGTAACATGGCATATGCTTTGCCGTTACACTACATAGGCTATCCATAAGGTCGGCCTCACTTTGCTAAAGTGAGCCTCCTGGTTTGTCTGTTTAGTTCACGGCCTTAGTTAGGTTGATATTCTATCCACGGATAGCCTAGCACTTACCTACGACTAGGACGGGCTATATATGTCTCAGCAAGCTGGTATATTAAACCTTTATATCCGTGATCGAAAAGGCCTCGGCAAAGCTTAGCCGAGAAAGCCCTGGCAAAATCTTATGCGTTATACGCGATACAGACATGAAATTATTAAAGTAAGTTAGTAGAGCTGTGACAGGTGTATTAAGGGTAACATGATAGACTTACACGTATGTTAATACGGAAATAAATACGTAGGTAAACAGTAGAAAGTACTATATAGGTAACTACATAGGAACGTGATATCCATAGATACCGAGGTAGGAATGCTTAGGTAGATACCCTTATGTAGGTACCTCGTAAATATAAGCGTGGTATAGAAAGGCCTCTTGTGGGAATTTAACTACAAAATCACAGGGCACCTCCCTACCTAGTAATGTTGCTAAAGGCGTATATTTATATGTAGTTAAGTACAAGCCGTGGAAAGGAAATGTAGAAGATCTGGCGTCATTATACCGTGTATAGTTGTTTACTTGATATTGTTCTATCCCATAAACGACCCAATATTTATACCAATCACTTTAATCTCTAGAGATTGTAGTGTATATACTTTACTTATCTACATGTGTAGACTTTGCTTACATACCTAGCTACCTAGTGACACATCTACAATCAACAAGAACTGGTATTTCTCCATTATCCAAACGTATGATACAAGACGCATAGCATCACGATTGTTGTCTAAGTAATTGCCTTGGTCATTCCGTACCTAATGCACATTTTTGTTCACAAGTAATACTCTCATGTACTTCGCGACTTGGTTTACTCTACTCGCTTGCTGAGTAGCGACGTCCATTAGCTTAGACGCATTTCTGGCATTCACATTAATAATTGTCACTGCGTTGGGATATATCCCAGACATCACTGAGCGACGACTGCTTGAAGCCACCGAGATACCTAAGTAGAAAATAATAAATATACAGCTCGAACAAGTGTGGTTATCTGACATGCAAAAACTTAAGGGCTTCTAGGACCTGTCATACGACACCTCTTTCCCCTCCTTCCTTTGAATACAAGTAAAGGATTACTAGAGTCATGTTAAGGAGACAGCCTGGCTGATTTCTTTATCACATATAGGGAGTGGACTATTTGGGTAAAAGTGTCGAGTTTTTCATGACTGCTATGATAGGTCGAGAGGTTAAGACTGCCGCAATGGTGTTTGAGTTGCTAGCTTGACGAAGCGAGATAGTAGTAAGCTGAAGATGGCGATATGGAGGATATGTTGCTTGATATAAGTTCTCATCTTATTGTAGAGGCTAGGTGTGAGCTCTACCGGGGAAACAGTCGGCTTGCTTATATCATACATTGCAAACACGTATTCAGGGGAAAACCTGGGTAACACATAAGCCTACCATAGAAGCCCTCGGCCTTGAATATCTTGACCTCTGTTGGCGCAAGCGGTCAGGTGACGTCACAGTTATCCGTCTGTAGAGTGTTATATTCACCCCGCCGTGGACCTGTCATACAAACGCACCTTAGGTAATCAGGTACGTACTTACTTGGAAAATGGTTGGTCCACTTTTTTATTTTTCAATGTTCTTCACGCTGCGATCGTCTACAAATCCAATCGACACTGAAGAAGACGTTGCGGAGGACACGGACGAAGACAACTAGGAGGACAAGTGCGTACAAGAACCGATCTTCCAGGTTGAGAGTCAACTTAGACAACGACAGTGTCTCGGATCAATCCATTGGGTAGAGGGCAACCTAGATGACAACGGCATTGTAGCGCCATACAACGCCGACGACTTTGCCTGCACTATCGTGGCTCGAGTCGAATATCGAAAGTGCCTTGAACAAGTCACTCCAGTCAGGCTGTGACGACAACAAAGACAGTAGCGACAGCGGATATAAGGACACAAGATACGCTAGGCGAGCCTAGAAGAGAGCACGACGATCGTGATAGCCCAGCGAAACACATTCCAATATAGAGGGCGAATATATACAACAATACACGATGTTCACCCCTACGTTCCGCTGTCTCTCCATGAGGCTTCCCACCGTCAATTCTTTCTCCAGCCTTTCGCCTCGCCTACCGCTCATTTTGTCGACCCGGACCACTGTCGCCGTTGCGACTTCTACTTCGTCCCCGTCTCGATTACCCGCCTCTGTCTCTCACTCGATACATACAACGACCCCTCAAAATGCGAAGGGCGGTTCCAAGGTGCCTTTCAAAGGCGGTTCTAAAGGCGGCAAAGGCGGCAAAGGCGGTAAAAGGCGCAAGAAGGGAAAGGGCCAGGGTCCCGACCCTCGAATCGTGAACCTGAAGTCCTCGATGCCCCGTGCCGTCCCCGCGCCTCTGAGGTTCGCGCGCAACCGTGCGCTCCGCCACTGGACTATACATCGCGCCTGGTTGTTGTACCAGCGCAAGGAACGGGAGAGGGAAGGACGCGAATTGGAACGGTACGTCTAACCTATCGCCTCGCTGGACTGGCCGGGTTTACTAATAGCGGCTTGCAGGATGTACCAATCGATGCATAACGCGTGCGAGGAACTGCGCAAGACTAGTGGTCCCGGAACGCGCGACGAGGGATACCTGTACCGCGTGGCAATGGAGAAGAAGGGCATGTATGGACACAACAGTATCCCGATCGAATATGCGAGACCGCAGACGGAAACTCCGGCTCGTGAGCCTTGGAATCACGGTTGGACACGATGAAAGCTGTTTCTCGATCCGCTGGGCTGCTAGAATGCTACTGGTTTTCTAGAATAGATCTTCTATGGATTTCTCTTGCCCTATGAAAGGTCAAAACTACAAGTTTGAACTTTCGCTGTACTATAGCCCTCTCATGTAACTACGCATCATAAGAACCTAGAAGCGTCCAGATCAATCGCATGGTTAAATCTGCTTTTAAATACTGCATGTTCTCTTTCCCATGTTCACTGTTACGAATTCCCTTCTGCTAAGCTCCCCATCCAATCCTGGCACCTCAAAATGTGGAAAGGGCTTTATTTCATCGTTCGATCATCGTGATGTATGTAGATGCCGATCTTGGGCCGCGGGAACACAGATACCTGATTAGGTAGCCCAGTCCCGCCTTCGTCCAACTGTCTCCATCTGCGTGCAGTAGTCTTCCGCCTGAGCGAGCGGGAGAAGTTGGACGAAGGGAAGGTAATGGGCAGAGTAGAGAAAGGGAGGGGCTATTGCAAAGATGTTGAGGTAGGAGCCTGGAATTGCTATTCACTAAGGTAGGTAGGTGTGATGCTTCACGTTCTACGCTGGAAGCAAACCCGTCACTACTGTAATGCAAATAATTTATTGATTTGGCTCTTCTACTCTCACTATCATTTATGATTGATCATCTTGCAGGAGAGAATAAGTGTAGATTTTGTGTCACTTTGCCAATTTGTTCATTCAGTTAGTCTGTTATAATATAGATAGGCAGATAGAGCGTGTCAAATCGTAGTTCTTTCCATTTGCGGGTGAGCGAGGGTCGATGTGTCGTATTAGATCTCTTCAGAATATAATCTCGATAGATAGGTAGATAGATTGACAGGTAGGTGGTCGTAGATGCTGAGTAGGGGTAGGTTTGGTATGTAGATCTAGGCAAGCCTCGCCTCCTCGATCGCGGGTACATCGCTCTAGATCCCACGGCGATATATCTTCTCAAAGCGCTTCTTCCTATTCTTCTTCCTCATTCTGCCGCTTCCTTCTTCTTCTCGTCTTCCAAGAAACAAAAGGAAAAAGAGAGCCAAGGAAAAATTGTCGAATTCATTCCGCCGAAACTCCCCCCGTTTACAGCCTTTTTGATTATCCCCGGGGAGCAATTCGATCGCTTCGTTCCCAAATTTAGTATCGGTTGTCCGTGCCTGTTTCTGACCGGGGCCTGCTCGGCTTTGGGATTCCGTTGGGTCCGCATCATAATATGACGCAGCAGCCGCCGCCCTCGCCCTTCTCGAAAGTCAGCAGAGCGGCACGGGTGGCGGCCTCGAAGACGTCGTCGACGCCCTCACCGCTCAAGCTCGAGCACTCGAGGTATTTGCGCGCGCCGATCTCCTGGGCGGCCTGCTCACCCTGCCGCTCCGTCACGAACTTCAGACTCTTCTTGCGCATCTCCTCGATCGCGACCGGGTCGTCTCGCAGGTCCTTCTTCAGGCCTACGAGGATGATCGGGACCCCCGGGCACCGCTCCGTTGCTTCTTCTATCCACTATCTTCCTGTTAGCCGGGATTTCTTTTCCTATATTTCGCATGGCGCAGCTGTGGATATGTTGAATTCGAACCTTATGCTTGACGTTGTCTAGCGAGTCCGGAGACTCGACTGAGAAACCTATTAGTAACACATGCGCCTTCGAGTACGCGAGCGGTCGCAGTCGTTCGTAGTCTTCCTGGCCCGCCGTATCCCATAATGCTAATTGTACCGACTTGCCGTCTACTCTGCAATCTGTAACGTAGTTTTCAAATACGGTCGGGATCTGATAACTCAAGGAGAAGTCGTTAGTCAGTCGTCTTGGTAGTAGGACTCGTAATCATGTGTGCTTACGTAGTGCTATTTATAATTGTCAGCAGGTGCGTGTAATAAATGTTGAGCAGAGGGAGAGGGTAATAGGAGAGATAGAAGTAAAACTTACGGTTGGGAAATACCCCAAGGTGAAGACGCTCAACAAAGAGGTCTTGCCGCAAGCTCCATCACCAATAATGACTAGCTTCCTACCGACTGAATTAGAGCAATGCACAATGCGCAAGTAGATATGATAACGGTAGAGTAGTAGTGGTTGAAGATATGCAGGGTCTGCGATAGCACGACTGGTTCAGGAGAAGGAGGCGTCTTCGTAGGGCTGTCTGAACGATCACGAGTTTCCAGGGGGTGACGTCGTGGGGGTTATGATGGTTCGAAGGCAAGTAGCCAAAAAAAGAGATCGACGGTCGAATGGATGGATGAACATACCTGCGAATAACATTCTGCGGATTCGAACTCGCCATTGCTCGACACGAAATATACTAAACTCGAGGAGGCACTAGTTCTCGTCGTCTATTATCGTCTAGTCGTCGAAACAGAGTTCTTGGACTCGGGATTGCGCTCAGGACGCGTAGACTAGCAGAATAGTCAAGAGTTTGTTTCCGCTGATCCCCAGCTCGAGGGGTCACCTCGTGGTATATGTAAGCGTCGGTTGATAGGTAACGTAGACTTCGGTGATAAAATGTTGACGTGAGTTTAGTGACTTCGATAAAGCTTCGAGGGACTCTGCGTCGGTCCAGTTGCCAATAACGAATAAGAATCGTCGACGATATAGGCCGTTTCCAAGTTATTCCAACGCTTATGTGTTTCTCCTCTTGGTTCCCTCTCTTGTGGTCCAGCTTTTACTTCGTTACGCGTTGTTCTGACGGCCAAAATATGTTTGGGATAAGAAAAATTGTCGAATACGAGCGACCAGCGCAAGGAGGCCTAGGCAGAGCCGGGTTTCGCGGTAGAATTTAAAGCCTCCGTTAAAGGATTCCTCGATTCTTAGTCCGTGTCAGTGCCCCCTGTAACTTGTAATTCAGCTTCAGAAATAGAGGCACGTAATTGGTCAGCTTTGACCCCAGACAAGGTTATCAGTCACCAAAGCGTCCAGCTGTTAGTACCCGGACAAATATAGCAGCTCCAAGGCCAGAAACAGATAGGAAGTGTGTTGACTCTGACAAGTTTATCACACATCATGCCAAAATATATAGATATTTCTTTCTAGTACACAATCATCATCTGATGTACGTAAGAGCTGCGAGATGCCGCCATTAAGCTGTAGCCGTGCTAATCCCCGATGTTGCTACGTTACAGGCGCCGGCTTGATCAAGCAAACTCTCACCTGGGCTGTGCCACAGCATCACTTAGTTAACAAGGGACCTCGAACGCAATTGACTGGCGTACGCGATTGGTCTGACATGACTCGAGATGGGCTGATGAACGTTGATTGCTGAGTTGGCCTGACAGAGAGAACCAGATCGTGAACCGTGGGGAAGCCGAGCCGGCAAGGCAATGAGAATGCGACTCCGAAGCTCGTTCGTGACTGGGTCAGTTCTCAAATGAGTATATCTCTCATACATACCTATGTTGCGAAGATGATCTGTCAGATTAGCGATGTGGATCTCAGTTATACATAGACAACTGTCTCCTAATTCTCAGCGTCAGATAGCCTATGCGAGGAGACACGCAGTCTGAAGCCATCGATTCGCCGGGGTTAAGGAATCAGATCAAACTGGTTGACCGAGCTGACCGCTTCCATATTGACGCGTCTGGCTGATTGAGATCATCCAACGGCTGCAAGTCTCAGTATTAAAAATTGGACGCTGCATGTCTCTACTGCATATTCCCCTCTCTTAACCCAATTCTAAATTGCTACCACGACTATGTCCCACCACACACTTGTGAGGAGATCATGGGGAAACATCGAACATACAGCATCAGTCTGACATGATTGGACTGGCGCCAACTAATAGCGTCAGTACTTCCCGACGCTGTGTTTTGACAAATCGGGTCAGGCATACCTGCCGATTGACCAGTCACTGAGATGTTGCACATTACTGTAGGCACTGCGGGTGTTGGATGATACGTGTGAGTAGTACCCGGCTGTGAACTGTCTACTGATTCAGTTCGCGGATGAGAGAGAGGGCATGCTCCGTGCCATGGATCGCGGACCCCGGGCTCCAGTAAGAACACACGTTCTGTTACAAGGCGTGGAGAAAGACTGAAACCATTGAATTGTTTTGGAGACGCTAAGACGGGAATCTTGTTCGCGCAGCACATCGCAGAGCCGGGAGGAATGTCTTGTAGAGGCCTAGATCCAAATCTACCTAGGCTCTAACGACGTCCATACCGTGGCAATGGTGTTATTTCCTTGAATACCTAGGGGTAGGTAGGCGTACGATCTCTTTATTAGCTGATCAGCCTTACCAGGCTCATTGCTTGCCTCAAGAGAGAAGTGGATTTTCAGGGAGTGAACCCACCATACATAACGAATTGCTTGAGATACATGCGTATTCGAATTCGAGTAGAACCGCTTAGGTACAAGCTGTAGGTAGTCTACGTAGATTCTTTGAGTGGAAACCATGAATAACATAAATATTATTACGTGCCCTACAAAGAAGGAGAAGCTGTCTGATGATGAGCCATCAAGGTATTGTATTAATTGTTGTTAATTGCATGTGTCAGGTTTAGTTCAGGGCCCCTCAACTTCTGAGTGGTGGAAGACGAGTGAAGTCATGTGACTACTGCACGGCTCAGATTTTCCCGGTTGCTTGTCCGGCAAAACCCCCAGGGCTCCCTCCCTGCCTCCACTGGGGCTGATGATGAGGCTGTGAAGGTTGAGGTCACTGACCTAATGACCTAATGACCTAATGACTGGACCTAAGAGAGCTAAGCAACTGCCTTATCTAAGGATTTGGATTTGATTAGATTAGAATTAGGTACATACAAGGCCTGTAGCAAGTCACAACCGACCCAATAGCAGGTACGTACCACAAGCCAAAGTAAGCTACATTGAAGATTGTACCTGCCTACCTGAGATTTCGACGTCTTCTTGGTGGAAAAGCCAGACGCAGAAACGCCAACATCAAATCCTGGCCCCGACAACATAATTCGTATTTACAACTTCCAGACCAACAAACAAATCCACCACGGCGACAAGCCGTTCTTCTATTCCGACTACCACCCAGCCTGCACCCCAGCATATTCATGTGATCGAAGCCAATAGATCAACCACTTTGTGAATTGCGGCCTCTGCTTTTTCGGGTTCCGCTGGTCTGGACCGTCGCCAATTTCCAACATTTGGAGAGGGGCACCACGGTCACAACGGCGACCTTCCTACGCAAAATCAAGCACGAATACAATCTCGGCCTACTTACAAATTGACTTGTATCGGTTGAGCTGCCTCTAGGAAGACCGTGATACTGAATACGGAGCTGTTTGACGTGGGACTATCGCCCTCGCAGTTGAAATCGCACATGACTCCTCCGTACGCCTTCGCGTCATAAACCTACCTCCCTTCAGAATGCCAGCCAAAAACAACAATCGGCCGTCGGCCTCGCAAGGCCCTGCACCAACCACATCCGCACCCTCTGCTCCAAAGGCTACCGCGAAATACACGAATAAGGATGGTACTAAGTATATCTCGGTTCCTAAGTCCTCGGCCTCAACTCCGCCAGCCCAGCCATCGCCGACTACCACCTCATCGTCTAGAGGTGGTGCACCTACCAACCCTCCGACCGCCGCCGATGCAGCCCCTGCGCAACCGGTAAATCGCAAGAAGCAGAAGCGTCGAGCGAAAGCTGCCGCGAAAGCTGCTGCCGAGCAAGCAGAAGCAGCTGCGAACGGTCTTCCCAGTCCCGCGTCTACAAGCAGTGCGCCCCTACCCGCTGCAGCCGAGTTGCAGAGGAAGGACCTGCACCACGCTCGAAATAACATACCGAGCGAGAACCATTCATCCCATACCCACACCCACAACGGTGAAGACTGGGGCGAGGACACTGAAAGTGACGGTGGCCATCACCACGCCTTCGACCAATCCGCCAACGGCTCTGCGCAGAAATCTAAAAAGTCTAACAAGAAGAAGAAGAAGAAGGGAACCGGCGAAGAGCCCATGCACGCTAATCCTTCCGGCATATCCAGAGAGAAGATATGGAACACATCCGGCCCAGAGGAACGAGAAAGAATCAAGCAGTTCTGGCTCGGCTTGGGAGAGGACGAACGGAAATCATTGGTCAAGGTAGAGAAGGATGCAGTGCTGAAGAAGATGAAGGAACAACAGAAGCATACGTGCAGCTGTTCTGTATGCGGGCGCAAACGGACGGCGATTGAGGAGGAGCTAGAAGGCCTCTATGATGCATACTATCAGGAGCTCGAATCGTTTGCGAATCAACCTCATAATCACCCGAACGCGCCACCGATGTTCTCTCCTAAGAGGTTCGGTCCCATGAGTGGACTGCATCCTCCTGGGGCTCTTCCGACTAGATATTCGAACCATCACCCGCCTCACAGCCGCATAGTGGAACATGTCGACAATGACGAAGACGAGGATGAGGAAGTAGACGAATACGTTAGTGACGTAGATGATCTGGATGACGAGGAGGACGATGAGGAACCCGAAGAGATCCCTCGCGACCCGTATCCCAATGATTTCTTCAACTTCGGCCAAAGTCTCACCGTCAAAGGTAAGCTCTATCCCTACAAGTCCCTATTCATGCGTGTGTCCAACGTGTTTGAATAACATGTCTTAGGCGGCATTCTTACTGTAGCAGACGACCTACTCAAGAATGACGGCAAGAAATTCATTGAGATGATGGAACAGCTAGCCGAGAGGAGAATGGCACGCGAGGAAGATGCTAAGGATCATTACACAGGAGGATACGGTCACACCGTTAATGGCGCGTCTTTACCTAATCCCCACAACCATCCGCCTCCCGAAGATGACGAGTTTGAGGAAGACGAGGAGGAAGAAGAGGACTACGATTCTCAGGATGAGGACTACGAGGAGGAAGAGGTATGTAGCAAAAATTCCCAATACAGAGATGCCATCCGCTGATTATTTTTAGGACACCATGACCGAGGAACAACGGATGGAAGAAGGCCGCCGAATGTTTCAGATCTTTGCCGCGCGCATGTTTGAGCAACGAGTACTGACCGCATATCGAGAGAAGGTGGCGAGAGAACGGCAAGACAAACTCATCGAGGAACTCGAGGAGGAGAAGTCCCAAGAATCCCAGCGACAGGCAAAGAGGGCAAAGGAAGCACAGAAGAAGAAAGACAAGGCCGCCCAGAAGAAGCAACTCCAACTCGAGGAGAAGGCGAGGCGAGATGCTGCTAAGGCCGAGGAAGACGCAGCCCGCTTAGCAGAGGAGACGAGGAAACTCGAGGAAGCCCGACTCAAGGCCGAGGAGAAGCGCAGGAAGAAGGATGCGCAGAAGAAGGCCGAGGAGGAGGAACGACTAAGAAAGGAGCAAGAACGACAACGACGCGCCCAGGAGCTGAAGGACAAGCAAGCGGAACTGGAGCGAAAGGCCCGGGAAGCGAAAGATCGCGAGAAGAAACTGAGGGAAGAGCATCGGCAGAAGGAGGCAGAAGCTCGCGAACTCAAGGACCGCGAGACTCGAGAAAGGAGAGAGAAGCACGAGAAAGACAAGAGAGAAAAGGAGTCGAGAGCCGCTCAGGCCAAAGCAGAACGCGACGTCAAGGAGAAGACGAAACAGGAAGAGAAGGAAAAAGCGACAGCCAAATTCGTCCCCCCTGCTGCTCCCATCCCTTCGCACCCAGCAGCAAAGAAACATCCTGTCTCGATTCCCGCAATTCCTCACCAACCTCCGGCCAATCATCCGTCGCCTCAAGTTGCCGTTGCAACTCCCGCTCTACCTAAGGCTCCCACGCCCATGAAACCTCGATCTGCGTCCCAGGAGGTAGCGAGATCTGTTTCTCAGGCTTCTTATTCGGCTTCTGGCCCGAGTCAGAACGTATCGCCGCATACTCTCACTCCGCTGCACACAAGCCCGGGTCCGATTGGCCCACCAAGGAACAACTCATCGGCTGGACCAGCAAGTGCAGGACCTCCTGCCCAACCAGCATCTCCTCTGCATGCTAGCCTTAAAAGTCCTCCTGGTTCACATCCAGGTTCGTTCAACATGGGAATGCCCCCAATGGGAATGCAATTTCCGCCTGGGATAGCACCACCACAGATGACTCCGAGTTTCAACCGAATGCACGATCCTATGTTCCCGCCTCCTGGAAACTTCCGTCCTATGGGCATGCCGGTACCACCAGGTTTCCCTGCCCCTAGTCCGATGGGTGGTCGAGGTTTCCCGATGCCACACGCGCCACCCGGATTTCATCAGCCGGTCGAGCAACCCTTACCGGGTATGCATCACCAAGGCTTCTCCCCGGATGGTGTCTCAGGACAGCCGCCGCCGCACTCACGCCAAGCGTCTGCATCCTTTGACGCGAACCCTCTGGATTTGAAAGGCCCCGGCGGCTCATCTCAGCCAATTGGTAGGCCAGCGCCTATTGGCAGACCGGGAAGTGTGGTCCACGGACAGAGGAGTCATGATCTGTCCTCTGACATCGATGATATGAGCAATCATCTTGGTAGCAGCGCTTTGCTCGATGACACCGATGAACCTCTTGGCAGCATGAATTCTTCTCGGCGAGGTACCGCTATTCCCGGTGCCCGACCTCCGTTCACAAGTGCACCCTTCATGGACCCATTCCTCGGCTCCCCACTGAACAATAATACCTGGGGTACTTCGAACGTATTTTCACCCCCACCGCCCGCGTTCGCGAACCTGGTTAGCGTGGGGTGGCCGCCGAGTGCCTCGTTCGGTTCTACACCTCCTGGTATCCGAGCCTCCCAGCCTCGTCCCATTGTTGTTCGTCAGATGCTCGTACGCTCATGCAAAGACCTGGGGCCACATGCCGATCCGGAAGGATACATAAAGCTGTCTCTTATTAAGAACCATGTCGACTCTATTAACTTTCCAGGGCAAGAACCTGTGTCTGAGAAGGAGTTACATGAAATGTGCGAGACCGAAGGCAACTCGCAGAACGGCGGCGGAAGCTTCGAAATACGGAGCGACGATGATAGGGAAATCAAGATCCGATTCGAACCTGACGGCGGTTCAGCTTCTAGCTCGTTTCCTCGGAACGTGGGAGCCCCAGGTGAAATTGGTAGTCCAGTTGTAGGAGCTGGCTCGCCTAATCACTTCACCTCCGGGCCTTAGGGAAGGGTGAAAGATGCATGGGATGGGGTGTCGAGAACAGACAGACTCGAGTGACTCGGTTCACTGGAGAGGAAGAGACAGGGCAGGCGATCGAGCTAAGGGATGCTCTAGATTCTCTTATCTGCACGGAGGCGGAAACGAGTCTAGCTCGCTGAAATTCTCACAAATACCTTTAGGACCGTGGCTGGGTGAGCATACACGGTACCGTTGTAACCAGTAGGTGGGCATATCCTCTTTGGGCAGCAAGTCGTCGGAAGGCATGAGTGGGAGTATTCTAGGCCTTTGAGAGCACCAAACGAGAGAAGAACCAGTGCGTCTCTTCTCTCTCGTACCCCGAGTTCGGGGGAGTACCTTATTAAGCAGGATCATTGTTACGAATGGCAAACCTCGTTGAGTATCCATAATACAGCGCGTAAAGCGTGTTTTCTAGCGGCCATTTAGTGGCCAGTCACTCTTGATAACTGAGAGTGAAGCTAGATGTTGCCGTCGTAATGTCTAATCCTCTGGGTCCACGTATTTTCTCTTGGTAAGTGTTGAGTAAATTCCAGTAGCAACTTGCATAAACTACGTAGACACAGACGGATTTTTTTAGTCAGGGGCATATTTCTGCTCTTACGGAGAATCTATAGTCTTGAGCAATTGCCTGGCGCGTTCCGATATTATAGGACAGTGGTGATCATGGATATTTCGTAGCGCGTGGTGTAGTCGTCGAGAAGAAGCTATATCCAGCCCAGTTCTCTTCGTTGAAATCTGCACATAGCGTAGGCCTGGTGTTTCTACGTACGGACTTGTCTCGAATCTCAACAAAGGCAGAAGCTCGTCTTTCGGTATTCCAGCCACGATCAACTCCGGAGCTACTCGACTGAATTACGATACCCGGAAAATACAAACAGCACCATCGAACTCGCTCCTGTCAGATCATAAGAGCCGTAGAAAAGACACGGAAATGCATGAAAAGGAAAAGTGTCCCATTAAGACGTACATGCGTGCAATAAAGGCCTTTGAAATACGCCGTGCCCTGAGGTATCTAAACATGTCTCATGGAGGTGAGGTAAGGTAGGTACGAAAGCAGAATCTTTTCCTCCACCCCCTAATTGCTTACTCCCTTGACACCGTCCAAACTTGTTTGCAAGTAATTTCAGGTTTTTGTACCGTAAACGAACACACTCCTTCCATCCTAAGGGTTCTCTCCAATATGAGATGAATTACCCAGACTTTCCATCCATCCCCTCCACTTCATGTCCTGCCTTACTACCTACTCCGTACACACATCTACTTCCAATGTCTCCCGCTTCTTCCTGGAAATTTTAACTAGTATCTCGGGCCGTCCGCAAACGGGTTCTGGCCCATCGGCGCGTGGCTGCCCCCGGGGGGGCTCTGCTCGCGGTTGACGTACGAGTCGCCGTCGCCGGCCGTCACGGCGATAGTGGTAGCGCTCTGGCTGAAAGCGCCGAGGGAGGCGTGGCTCGGGGTGGGCTTGGGGTCGGAGGCAGGCTTGGCGGGGTGCTGGTGGTTGTTCATGTTGCTCTCCTTGGCGATGGCAGCGGCCTCCTGGCGCGCGCGGAGCTTGTGCTGGGCGCGCTTATCGCGGCAGCAGAAGACGATCAGCGTGCCGAAGCCGAGCGCGAAGACCACGGCTAGGATTATCGTGACTACGATCCCCCCCGTGTTCAGCGAGTCCTGCCGCAGCATGCAGATGTCCAGCCCGTTGCTGTCTTTCATGCAGATGTTCTCCGCCGCGCAGACTTGCGTCGCTACGCTGGTCGGGAAGCACGATAGCTGCGACCCGGATTCTGCGCCTGTCGACTGCACTGGGCACGACGTCGTGTCTATGGTCGTCTCGGTGCTACATTGGATCGAGGGCGTGAAGCCGGCGGCGGCGGTGGTGGCAGCGGTGGTCGTCGCGGCATCTTGGGGTGCAGGGACCGGTTCTGGTGTTGGAGCTGAAGCAAGTCATATGGATTAGTTCGCTATACTTTTTCCACTTCTCCCGTCCCGTCTCCATTCTGTCTATCCACTAAGTAAATCTCACCTGGAATGGGCTCGGGCCCTCGCCGCCTTAGCTCGGCGACGGACTGGCCGTTGTCGCAGTTGTGCAGCACGAAGCGCGCCTCGATGCCCGCCTCGGCCGTGGTGCAGCCGGCGTTGCGAAAGCAGCGCTCTAGATCACCGGCCTCGACGTGGCTTGGCACATGCTTGAAGCAGTACTCTAGCGAGCCTTTGTCGCCGCAAGCTGCGGCGACGGAGAGTTCGACCGCGCTGCCTTGGATGCACGCGGATCGGTCTGCCGAGGCTGAGTTCGTGCCGAGCGACGATGTCGGGAAGAGCAGGAGGAGGGGAAGCAGCGTGGATGGGAGCAGCGCCGCAGCTGAGCTGGGCGCGAGCATCTTGGATGGTTTCTTCGCACGGAAGATTTGAACGTGAGCTAGAGGTTGTTTGTTTGGATCGGTGAAAAACGAAGCACGACTCAGTCGGCGAGCTCGATGTAAGTTACCTATCTAGGTAATATGGGGGAGTTGTGGAGATGATGACCCAGAGATTCGAGCAAAGTTGACTGCCAAGGTGAAGTAGAGAAGAGATGAATTGACGTTCGCGTTTGGACGGGGTGAGACGAGGCAATGCCCTGTGACTTATTAGGTAGGAATAAATTATGCGTCGAATAGGCTGTCTCGTCCCCCCTTAATCCTCCTATCGTATCGTATTTCTGAAGTTCACCGCTTAACAATCAGCCGGTCGAAGCCCAATGCCTAATTTTGAGACACTCAGAATGTCTCTCGACACAAGGGTTTGACTGACGCGGGAAGGACGATGAGGAAAAAGTCAAGAAGCAAAAAGGTGAGAAAAAGTCCGGGGAGATTTGGGCGCACGGAATGTACGGCTGAATATGTATTGAAAATGCATCCTCCTGAAGACAAGTCCAGATGCAGCTAGGCTAGTCAGTCTAGTCCTATCGTGATGCTTTTCAGGGTCTTCTACCTAGCAGCGGCTGCTTCAAGAGGGAGAACTTACTAGCCGATAACTACATATGTAAGAGGGAAATGAGATTTGAGGCTTCGTGACCTATTTTCGGCCTGACTTACAGCGTGGCTACAGCGTGGCTACGACATGGCGGAACGAATCACATATCGGATCCTGACTCGGAAGCTGCATACGACGGCGCAGTCAATCAATGCCTTGTCGGTAATTGGACAATTCTAACGAGAACTAACAAATCGATCCAGGGTGCAGTCTGAGTCAGGCTTGTTCTGTGGCCTCACTAAACGAACAGAGATAAGGAGATCTGACTGACAGGTTTTACTTGGTAAGAAGTGTCAGCTTTCGTCTTACAGGTACATATGTTGAGAGATAGAAAATATGTTAGCCAAGCCAGTAGAGATTATCGCAGAGATTCTACGGATTACTGTCTTCAACATTTATTAACACTAGATAAAGCATCCTTGAAGATGTCTGAGAGTGAGACCGTCGCCGATCTTAGAATGTTCTTATCAAAATTTGTTAAGGCTAAAACCCCCAATAATAAATATCACCGTCGCTACAGGAGATATTCTGCGATGAAAGGGGACTTAAGCGAAATGAACTAGACCAGGTCAGGCAATGTAAGGCTGTACCCCCTTGCTCCAGCCAACCAACCGACGCTAGGTACGCTGTCCGCAGCCAACTGATGGGGGCTTGGAGGAGCTTGGAGGGAAGTGGTTGGTTGTTGCTTTTGTGCAACTGTTATATTCTGGCGTTCTAGCAGTCCGGTATTGGAGGTTGTAGGTAGCACATAATTTACTACGATTGAAATGAACATAGGCCTCGGCAAGTCGGTATTTGCTACGCCGAGGCAATATAAATACATATATATATACGTGATGTATGTACCCAGGATAGGTACCTAGACCCTACAAACATCATAATCCATTTCAAACCAAATAATTGACCTTAAAATCTAACTTCCTGATACGTCCAGTATGGTGAGCTGCCTAATAATCACAGAGAACCCAAGTCAACGTCGTGCTTTTAAGATATTTGGTAGTAGACGTCATAGGATTTCGCAACCGGAGCTAAGCGACCCAGGGCGCGCCGTCTTCCATGACGAACACGCACAAGGAGAAGATGCCATAAATCCGAGGGACGAGTGGTAGATATCTTCATGAACAAAGGAGTAAAGGGATTAGGTAGCTAACTCACCGATTCTCCGCACCGAAATATTCTAGATGAGCAGTAGCGGAATTATCCTAGCTGCTTACCACCTGTCAACGTTGCTGGGTGATAGCGTTTAGAATCTTACCCTAGCCGGAATATATGAACCGATTATAACTTCAGTAGCCTTGTGGTCAGCGCATTGAGGCGGCTTTGGTCAGGACCACATATCTCGACGTAATGTGTAGTTCGTCGACTACTGAATTCGACGATCGAGAACCCCATCGTGACCATAGGTCAGCGTCTGCAAAAACCAGCACGTGTTCCGTGGTGACGGATACTGGTCAGTTCGTATTTACCCTTCAGACACGGGATGGGAATATCTAAAATGGTCGCTACTTTCAGCTTCATCCACAAGACAGTAATAGCAGGTAGCTAGGCGTATACACATAAACACCGGTCCCACATATCTAGACGTCTACCATGCCTTGAAATTAAAGTACTATGGTGAAAGTTTATAGCATTGGCGTTATGGTATCGAATCGAGGCGTATGTTGCAAATTTGGGTATTCGGCTTGTGTGGCTTAGGAATGGCCTCCAAACATACCTGGCATTACACTAAAGCTGTTAGATTTAAGGGTCAATTGAATTAGGTCTGAATCTTCTGATCAGGAAGCGTGTAATCTCTGTATTGTTGTTGTGTGTAAAATCCTGATTTACGAGCCTACTTGGTGAGGGTCTATTTATTCCTAGCCACCGGCTAATCCTCGGATTTAATACATCTTTTTAGGTTTATAGTTATTCGTATTAAAAGCTTAAATCTAGATATTATTAATATAAAGCTAAGGTATTTATATTTAATATATTTTTTCGGGTTTTAATTAGGTTTTTTTAGTTTTTTTCTTTTTTAATTAAATGTTAAATATTTATAATATCTAATTAATTTAATAAGCTTAGTTATTTTTAAGTTAATAATGTTTTAGTTAATTCGTTTATTTTTATTTTTATTAATAACGTATATTTAATTATAATCGAATTATTTTCGATTTTTTAACGGAATTAATAGTTATAAATATTTATATATTTTAGTTTAATTTTAAGTTAAGTAATTTTTACGGTTATTAGTTTAATAGTTTACGTATTATTGTATTTTATTTTGATTTTTAAACTCGATTTTTAGTTTTTTAATTAATCGTTTAATATATATTATTTCTTTTATAATTTATATTAATATTAATAATTTAACTTTTATAATAAATATAATAATGGTATTTTACTTATTTATTTTTTAGTTAATTAATTTATCGAATAAAATTATAATATAAGTTTATAAATTTTTACGATTTATTATATTATCGATAAAAGAAATATCGTTAATTATTATTAAATCGTTTTTATTTTTTATTTATAAAGTATATTATTTTATTTTATATAAATATTATATAATTCGGTTCGTTATTTTTTAATAAATATCGTTTAAGTTTATAAAAAATCGAATTAATTACGAAATTACGAACGATATATCGGATTTAATAAATATAATCGCGAATAATATTAAGCCGATTTTACGTTAATATCGATAGATTTTTTATTTTATAATATGGTTTTTTCGTAAAAATAATTCTTATAAAATTATAAATATATTTAGTAATTTATTAAGTAAAGTAATTAATTTAATTATTTTCTTAATATATAAGGTTTAAAATAATTAAATCTTTTTTTAAGATTAGTTACGAATAATTTTGGTTTTTAAAAACCATTAGATTTCGTTTCTTTTAATTATTTAATATCTTTTTTTTAATTGCGAAATTATTTTAATTATTATTATTTTATTATTTTTTCGATACGTTATAATTATATTATTTATATAGAAAAATATTAATATTCCTTTTTTAATATAATAATATAACTTATATAATATATTTTTGAAATTTAATTTTAATAAAGTTTTTAAAAATTCTTTTTGTTAAAATAATAGCGAGATTCTTAACTTATAAAAGGCCTTATATAGTTATAATATTATATTTTTTTTCCGGTATTTTAATAATATACGTATAAAAATTTTGTTTATTATAACGACGTATACGAAGGTATTTATTATATCGTATTATATTATTTCGAAATTAAAACGAATAATTATTATTAATAATATTCTAAATGATTTATTAGTAAAAATAACGATATATATTTCGTTTAATTATAACTTTTTTTATTAGTTTTTTTATATAATAAGTTTAGTTTTATATTTTAGAAAGCGTTTATATTTATTAAATTTATAAACGTATATTTATATATAGTTTAAAATTTAATATCTTTTTACGATTAGGTTTATTTTTTTAATTTCTAATTAAAACTTTATTTAAGTATGGTTTTTAAGATAATCTTTTTTTATTTATTCGAAAAGATATTTTATTAAATGGTTTATAAGTTTTTTACGTTAACGAAACGTTTTTTCGATAAATTTCCGATATAATTTTTGGTTTTTTCGTAATGTTTTTTTTACGTTAATTCGGTTTAAAATCTTTGGTTTTATTTTTTATATAAAAAAAACTTTAGAATTTATTAAAAATATAACTTTTTACGATTTAAGTTTATAAAATCCTAAGTTTTAAAATAAATTTAATACGGGATTTATATTTTCGTTTTAGATTATATAATATAATAAAATAAATAACGGATTTAATAATAATATAAATAATAGTTTAAATTTAATTATAATATATAAGTGTTTTATTTCGATATAAACGTTTAGTTTTTTTTTTTTTTATTACGTTTATTATTTCTAAGATAAATGATATATTATTAATTTTTTTTATCTTTTTAGATTTTTTATTTAGGGTATAGTTTTCGGAATTTAGTAAAGCGTATTTCTCGATTAAAGCCGTTATTTCTTTTATATTAGTAGTTTTTAAATCGTTTCGGAAAGTATTTAGGTTTCCGTTAAATATTTCGTTTTTATTAAAAATAATATCTCTTATGTTAATTATTTTATTTAGGTAAGATATTTATATGCGATATATATTCGAGGATCGATAATCGATTAAATATTTGATTTAAGTTTTTAGATTTAGTTTATTTAATCTATTTAAACGAAACTTTCGATCTTTTATTATAATATATATTTTATATTTATACGTTCGTAAATATGTTTAGTTTAGTTTTTTATTTTTTAGTATAAAAGATCTTTATTTTCGTTTAATTATTTTAAAGAATATATCGAATGGAATTTTTTAGTTATTTTTAGCTTTTAATGTACGATTATATAGGTAAATAATAGCTTTAAATATTTTTAGTTATAAATACGTTAATAATTTTATTTCGATTTATATCGTATACGTTTTTATTTTTATTATATCTTTTAAACGTTTGGTTTCGTTATTTTAGGTTTATATATTTAATGTTAAAAGTTTAATTTTAATTTCGTATATTTTTAAGTTTTTTTCGATAGTTAATTTATTAATAATTATTTCGTTATTAGTTTTTATTATTTTTATAATAATTTCGTATTAACGTTTTAGTTATTTTAAGTAATTATTTATTATATTAAAGATCGTTTTTGTTTTACGATTTCTAAATACGTAATCTTAAGCTATTTTTAACGTTTAATATATAAAAATAAAATGCGAATTTTTTTTAGTAAATGTTTCTTCGTAATTATAAAAATTAAAAACAATTTATTTCTTTAGTATTTAATAGTTTAGTTTGGGAATATATCGAATTTATTACTTTATTTTAGATATATTATAAGCTTTATATTCGATTTTTATTAGTTTTTAAATAATTATTTCTTAAAATAAGCTTATAAGGTATTTTAAAGTTTAAAGTTTTAGGTATTTTAATTTATAATATTATATTTAGGTATTTTTAATTAAAGGAATTTATTTAGTTTATATATTATATTTATGCTTTTTTATAACGGTATTAAATATATTTTTTTTTCTTATATATTAATTTAATAAGTTATTATATATTATTTATATATATTTTTAATCTTATTTATAAAGGTATTGTTTTTTTTTATATATAAGTTAGGTTTATTTTATTATCTTATTAAAATCCTTTACGTTTTAACTTTTATAACGAAACTAAAATAGTTAATAATAAAAGATAATAAGCCGTATTTAATAACGATATTAACGTATTCTCGATTAATATATTTATCGTTTTATACGTTTAAATTAATAAAGTTCGGTTTTTTAATTAAAAATAATTATTAAGTAACGCTCGTTTCTAATTAGTTAAACGATATATTTAATTCGTTATAATAATAATTAATTTATTATTTAAAATGATTAAATAAGTTAGAAAATATTCGTTTATTATTAAAGTAAAAAATATAGCTAATATTTCTTTTATAAATCGATCGTATAGTTATTTTTATAGTTTTTCGGATTTTTCTTTAGGTTAAAAAGTTTTAGATTTCGATTTATTCCTTTTAAATAATCGTATTTATGCCTAAAACTTCGAATTTTCTAAAGTTTTTTTAACTTTAAAAATTAATTAATCTTTTAGTTCGAAATCGTTATATGTTTTTTTTAGGAAAACGTAATAATATTTCGTAAATTAATAACGTTAATTATATATTAGGTAATTATTAATTAACGTAATATTTTAATTTTTTTTCGTAATTTTTTTTTGTTTACGTTTTTATTTTTTAGTCGATTAAAAAGAAAATTAGTCGATTTTTCTTTATTAAGGTTTTTTCCATTATAAGTAAGTTCGAAAATTCCTTTAAATACTTTTCCTATTTTATATATTATTTTAATTATACAATTACGAAAGTTATTTACGAGGTTTTTATATTATAAAATATTATTAATAATTTATGATTTTTTAGTTATTTCGTAAATAATAATTTAACTTTTATAAAATCTTTTAATTATATTTAAGAAATCTTTTGTTTACGAATTTAAATATTATATTTTAGGTATTTTATAAAATTTAACTTTAAATATAACTATTTCTTAGGTTTATAACTATTAGTTTACGTTTTTAAAATTTTTAAAAGATATTATTATTTTTTTATATTTTTTTCTAATATTATTTTTTTTATTTAATTTAACTTTATTATATTAAACGTTTAATTCTTGATATTATTTTTATATTAATTTTATAACGATATAATATATAATTTTGTAATGGTTTATTACGGTTTAATATATATAATTATTAAGTTTTTTTATCGTTATAATTTATTTTATATATAACTTTTCGCATCGATCGTAATAATTTACGTTTATTTCGTAGTTAGTTTTTTTATTTTTTATTAAGTTTAAAATAAGTTAGTTTTTATTTCCTTTTTTGGTTTAAAATAAGTTTAGTTTTTTTAGTTTTATTATAATGGATTTTATAAATTCGTTCGATCTTATAAAAGCGGCGACGATATTAGCTTTTTTATCGTATTTTTTTAAAGTTATATCGAGAAATTTTAGTTCTTTAAACAATAAAGTTTTGTTAATTAAATAATTAAAAAACCTTAATAATTCGGCTTTTAACTTAAGTTTATTTTCCTAATTATACCAATCTTTTAAATTGGTTAAAGTTTTAGAAAAATTACTTTTTCCGTTATTTAATTACGTAAATATCTTAAGTAAATAATTCTAATATTTCTTTTATATATAAATAACGTTAAAAGAACGGCGATAAAACTTTTAATTATTAGATTTAAAGGTTAATTAAATTAGGTTTAAATCTTTTAATTAAGAAACGTATAATTTTTATATTATTATTATATATAAAATCCTAATTTATAAGCTTACTTAATAAAAATCTATTTATTTTTAGTTATTAGTTAATTTTTAAATCTAATAAAAGCCTTATTATTTTAACTTAAAAATAAGAAAATATTCGCATTTAGAAAAAGTTAAATAAATATATTTAGTTATTATAATTTCTAAAAAGTAATAAAATTAAAATATAACAATATATTTTTAATATTATATAATAAAGCTAAATTTCGTTCTTATATTAAGTTAACTTTTTATCGTATTTATAAAGAAATAATAAAAGGTAATTTTACTTAATAAATTAATGAAATTATTTCGTATTTTTTAAGTATTATTTATTATATTTTCCGAAAACCCTTTTTTAAAGTTAATAATTTTAATAAAAACAAATTATATATTTTATGTTTTCTTTTTTATTTTTTTAAAGAAAATATTATTTTTTTTTCAATTTATTTTAAACCGGTAAAAATAGTTTACGCTTTATTTAAATATAACTTTTTTTAGGCTTAAAACGTTTAAAACGATTCTTATAATACGATAATATATTTATTAGTTTTTCGATTAAATTTAATAAATAAAATAATGATTATTTTATTCGAAACCTTATAATAAAAAAGCTAGTTTATTTCTTATGTAATTTTAATGTTTTTTTTTCTTAATATAATATTATTAAATTATTTATAAAAACTTTCGGTTTTTTCTTAAAATAAATCTCTAATTAAACGAAACGTTTCTTTTTCGAAATATCGAAAACTCGATTTTAATAATGTTATAATCTAATTAGATAATTTAGAATAAATTTATTTAAACGATTTCCTAAAAGGAAAAAAAAGTTCTTAAACTTTATTTCGATAAAAAAAACATTGATTTATATAAGGGAATATTTTTATTTAAAAGCCTTTATAAATAAATAATTATATAAAATTTCGAAAGGAAAATAGCTTAGGTTTTCGATATATTATACGTTAACGTTCGTTATAATTTCTAATATATTCGATATTTAATTTATTATTTCTAAAAATATAAACGTTAAAAATAAACTAATTAATTTCTTTAAAATTACTTAGAATATTCGATTAAATACCTTTACGAAACTTATACTTTAATATATTCCGAACGATATAATTATTATAAAAATCTCTTATATTCGAAAATAAATATTTATCTTTTAAATAACGAATATAAAACTAAAATTAAAATAAAAACCTAAAAGTTAAATTCTTATATTAGAAATTTATAAGTTAAATTCCTTTAAAATATCTTTATTTCTAATATTTTTTATAAAAATTACCTATTTATATCGGTTAAAATAACAAATAATAGTTAATAAATACCTTATATTATATAATAATTCCGGGAAAGAACTAATAAAATTAACGGTTAAAAGCTAAAACGACGTATATATAAAAATTAGTTATAATGGTATCGTAAAATAAATAAAATTATAATAAACGTAAAAAAGGTATTTATTTATATAATTTATAACGTTTCGAAATATTCCCGGTTAAAAAATAAATTGATTTAATCGATTTAAAGTTATTTTTTTCGAAAAATATTCCGAATAGTTATATATAAGTTTAAAAGCTTTGGAAATTTCGCTTTTAATTAAACATTTTTATTATATCCCCCGATAATAATATTAAAAGATATTATTTACGAAACGATAAAGCTTTAATTTATTAATTAGAATTTTCTTTTTTACTTTATCTAATAAATTAATGTAACCTTTTTATAATATAACGTAAATATTAAAATACTAATTATTAGTTAAATATTTAAACGTCGATGTTTTTTATTTTAACGAAATTTTTATTCGATTAAACTTTATTTCGAATATAATTTATAATTTGATTTTCGTTAATTACGTTTTATATCCGTTAGAATCCTCGAATTAAATCTAATTTTTTCGGGTTAATAATAATATATTTTAAGCTTTAAATTCGATAAACCTATATTTTTCTTTAAAGGAAATATGCCTAAACTATATTAAAACGGCTTTTTACGTATTAAATAACTTATTTACCAAAGTTTATTTCTTAGTTATAAATAGTTTTTTTAAAAGTTTATTATATTTTTTTACTTTATTTTTTTAAACTTAATAGTTTATTTTATCGAATGTTTCGAATTCGTTTAAATGGTTTATTTCTTTATAAGTTTTTCCTTTAAATATAATTTTAAATAAAATATTTACTATCCGATTATTATTAGATTCGAAGATTAACCGATAGCTAAAAATGAATAAACTTTCATTAAATAAACTCGTAAATTAGGATTTTATATATAATAACATATAATAATAATACAAAAATTATACGTTTCTTAATCAGAAAATTTAAACTTAATTTAATTAACCTTTAAATCTAATAATTAAGAATTTTATTGCCGTTCTTTTAACGTTATTTATATATAAAAGAAATATTAGAATTATTTATTTAAGATATTTATATAATTAAATAACGGAAAAAGTAACCTTTTTAAAACCTTAACTAATTTAAAGGATTAATATAATTGGAAAAACGAATTTAAATTAAAAGCCGAATTATTAGGGTTTTTTAATTATTTAATCGATAAAATTTTATTACTTAAAGAATTAAAGCTTTTTAATATAACCTTAAAAAGATATAATAAAAAAACTAATATCGTTATCGTTTTTATAAAATCGAACGAATTTATAAAATCTATTATAGTAAAATTAGAAAAATTAAACTTATTTTAGATTAGAAAAGGAAGCGGAAATTGGCTTATTTTAAACTTAACGAAAGATAAAAAAGCTAACTATAAAGTAAACGTAAACTATTACGATCGATACAAAAAGTTATATATAAAATAAACCATAATAATAAAAAAACTTAATAATTATATATATTAAACCGTAATAAATTATTATAAAATTATATATTATATCGTTAAAAAACTAATGTAGGAATGATATTAAGAACTAAACGTTTAATATAATAAAGTTAAATTAAATAAAAGAAATAATATTAGAAAAAAATATAAGAAAGTAATAATATCTTTTAAAAATTTTAAAAACGTAAACTAATAATTATAAACTTAAGAAATAATTATATCTAAAGTTAAGTTTTACGGAATATTTAAAATATAATATCTAAACTTATAAACGAGGGATTTTTTAGATATAATAAAAGAACTTTATAAAAGTTAAACCATTATTTATAAAATAACTAAAAAATTACAATTTATTAATAACATTTTATAATATAGAAACCTTATAAATAACTTTCGTAATTATATAATTAAAATAATATATAAAATAAAAAAGGTATTTAAAGGAGTTTTCGGATTTATTTATAATGGAAAAAGCTTTAATAAAGAAAAATCGACCGATCTTTTTTTTAATCGACTAAAAAATAAAAACGTAAACAAAAGAAAATTACGAGGAAAAAATTAAGATACCGCGTTAATTAATAGTTATTCGATATATAACTAACGTTATTAATTTATAAAATATTATTACGTTTTCCTAAAGAAAATATATAACGGCTTTAAATTAAAAAATTAATTAATTCTTAGAATTAAAAAGGTTTTAAAAGATTTAAAACTTTAGGCATAAGTACGATCACTTAAAAAGAATAAGTTAAAATCTAGGATTCTTTAATTTAAAGAAAAATTCGAAAAGTTATAAAATTAATTATATAATCGGTTTATAGGAAAAATACTAACTGTATTTTTTATCTTAATAATAAACGAATATCTTTTAGTTTATTTAATTATTTTAAATAATAAATTAATTATTATTATAACGAATTAGGTATATCGCTTAACTAATTAAAAACGAGCGTTACTTAGTAATTATTTCTAATTAAGAAATCGAACCTTATTAATTTAAACGTATAAAATAATAAATATATTAATTAGAAATACGTTAATATTATTATTAAATATAACCTATTATCCTTTATTATTAACTATTTTAGTTTCGTTATAAAAGCTAAAACGTAAAAGGTTTTAATAAGATAATAAAATAAATCTAATTTATATATAAAGGAAAAATAATATTTTCGTAAATAAGATTAAAGATATATATAAGTAATATATAATAACTTATCGAGTTAATATATAAGAAGAAAAGAATGTATTTAATATCGTTATAAGAAAATATAAATATAATATATAAATTAAGCGAATTCCTTTAATTAAAAATACTTAAATATAATATTATAAACTAAGATATTTAAGACTTTAAGCTTTAAAATACCTTATAAGCTTATTTTAAGAAATAGTTATTTAAGAACTAATAAAAGTCGAATATAAAGTTTATAATATATCTAAAATAAAGTAATAAATTCGACGTATTTTTAAACTAAACTATTAAATATTAAGGAAACGAATTGCCTTTAATTTCTATAATTATAAAGAAACATTTATTAGAAAAAACTTATATTTTATCTTTATATATTAAACGTTAAAAATAGCTTGAGATTATGTATTTAGGGATCGTAAAATAGAAACGGTTTTTAATATAATGAATAGTTATTTAAAATAGTTGGAACGTTAATACGAAATTACTATAAAAGTAATAAAAACCGATAACGAAATAATCATTAATAAATTAATTATTAGAAGAAATTTAGAAATATGCGAAATTAAAGTTAAGTTTTTAATATTAAATATATAAGTTTAGAATAATGGAACCGAACGTTTAAAAGATATAATAAAAATAAAAACGCGTACGATACGAATCGAAATAAAATTATTAATGTATTTATAACCAGAAATATTTAAGGTTATTATTTATTTATATAATCGTATATTAAGAACTAAGAATAATTAGAAAACTTTATTCGATATATTTTTTGAAATAATCGAACGGAAATAAAAATTTCTTATATTAAGAAATAAAAGATTAGATTAAACGTATTTACGAACGTATAAATATAAGGTATACGTTATAACGAAAGATCGAAAATTCCGTTTAAATAAATTAAATAAGCTAAGTTTAAAAGCCTAAATTAAATATTTAATCGGTTATTAATTCTCGAATATATATCGTATATAAATACCTTACCTAAATAAAGTAATTAATATAAAAGATATTATTTTTAATAAAGATAAAATATTTAACGGAAACTTAAATACTTTTCGAAACGATTTAAAGATTACTAATATAGAAAAAATAACGGCTTTAGTTAAGAAATACGTCTTATCAAATTTAGAAAATTATATCTTAGATAAAAAATCTAAAAGGATAAAAGAAATTAATAATATATTATTTATCTTAAAAATAATAAACGTAATAAATAAAAAAAAATTAAACGTTAATATTAAAATGGAATATTTATATATTACGGCTAAGTTTAAATTATTACTTATATTATTATTAAATCCGTTATTTATTTTATTATGTTATATAATTTAAAACGGAAATGTAAATTTCGTATTAAATTTATTTCAAAACTTAGGATTTTGTGAATTTAAACTATAAAAAGCCGTATTTTTAATAGGTTTTAAAGCTTCTCTTATGTAAAAGGTAAGATTAAAGATCTTAAACCGAATTAATATAGAAAGAATATTACGAAAAAGATAAAAGTTATATTAGAAATTTATCGAAAAAACGTTTCGTTAACGTAAAAAGCTTATAAATTATTTAATAAAATATCTTTTCGAATAAATAAAGAAAGATTATCTTAAAAGCTATGCTTAAATAAAGTCTTAATCGAAAATTAAAAAAATAAACTTAATCGTGAAAAAGTATTAAATTTTAAACTATATATAGGTATACGTTTATAAATTTAATAAATATAAACGCTTTTTAAAATGTAAAGTTAAACTCGTTATACGAGGAAACTAATAAAGAAAGCTATAATTAAATAAGATATATGTCGTTATTTTTATTAATAAATCATTTAAAATATTATTAATAATAATTATTCGTTTTAATTTCGAAATAATATAATATAATATAGTAAATGCCTTTATATACGCCGTTATAATAAATAAAATCTTTATATATATATCATTAAAATATCGGAAAAAAAGTATAATATTATAATTATATAAAGCCTTTTATAAATTAAGAATTTCGTTATTATTTTAGTAAAGAAAATTTTTAAAAACTTTATTAAAGTTAAGTTTTAAGAATATATTATACGAGTTATATTATTATATTAAGAAAGGAATATTAGTATTTTTTTATATAAATAATATAATTATAACGTATCGAAAAAATAATAAAATAATAATAATTGAAATAATCTTATAGCTAAAAAAAAGATATTAAATGATTAAAAGAAATAAAGTTTAATGATTTTTAAAAACCGAAATTATTTATAACCGATTTTAGAAGAAAATTTAGTTATTCTAAACTTTATATATTAAAAAAATAATTAAGCTAATTATTTTATCCGATAAATTGCTAGATATATTTATAACTTTATAAGAATTATTTCCACGAAAAAACCACGTTATAAAATAAGAAATTTATCGATATTAGCGTAAAATCGATTCGATATTATTCGCGGCTATATTTATTAAACCCGATATATCGTTTATAACTTTACGATTAATTCGATTCTTTATAAATTTAAGCGATATTTATTAAAAAATAATAAATTAAATTATATAATATCTATATAAAATAAAATAATATACTTTATAAATAAAAAATGGAAATAATTTAATAATAATTAATGATATTTCCTTTATTAATAATATAATAAACCGTAAAAGTTTATAAACTTATGTTATAATTTTATTTAATAAATTAATTAACTAGAAAATAAATAAATAAAATACCATTATTACGTTTATTATAAAAGCTAAATTATTAGCATTAATATAAGTTATAAAAGAAATAATGTATATTAAACGATTAATTAAAAAACTAAGAATCGAGCTTAACTATAAAAAGATTAGGATAGAATACGATAATATATAAATCATTAAGTTAGTAACCGCAAAAATTGTTTAATTTAAGATTAAGCTAAGGTATATAAACATCTATAACTATTAGTTCCGTTAAAAAATCGAGAATAACTTAATTATAATTAAATATATACCATTAATAAAAATAAAAAGAAACGAATTAACTAAGATATTACTAATTTAGAAATGGCTAAACTTATTAAACCAATTAGATATTATAAATATTTAATATTTAATTAAGAAAGAAAAAAACCAGAAAAACCTAATTAAAGTTTAAGAAAATATATTAAGTATAAATACTTTAGCTTTATATTAATAATATTTAGATTTAAGTTTTTAATACGAATAATTATAAACCTAAGAAAATATATTAAATCTAAGGATTAGCCGATAGCTAAAAATAAATAGATTTTTATTAAATAAACTCGTAAATCAGGATTTTATATATAACAATATATAATAATAATATAGAAATTATACGTTTTTTAATTAAAAGATTTAGATCTAATTTAATTAATTCTTAAATCTAATAATTATAAGGCCTTTTAATATATAAAATACGAATATTTAACAATTTCATTTCTAAAGTTTACCGAATATATATTTTGTTTACGTTCGAAAAGTTTAAGAATTAAATAAATAATTAATAATTAATATAAATTATTAAAGCTTTTAAAACTTAGAATATAAAATTATACTTTTAATAAAACTTAATTATAACGTATAACTTTCTTTTATAAATTCCATAGTTCCTTTAAGTTATTATAAAAGTAAAATTATCGTAAATAAATAAGACCTTTTTATTTTTTTAACGTTATATTATTAAATATCCCACGCTTTTTTTTAATATATTAAAATAAAGTTTAATCGATATATCGAACTTATAATTATATATCTTTATAGTTACAAATAATAATTTTTGTAAAAAAAAGAAAATAAATAATTTTATAAGCTTTTATTTCCAGTTAATATTTCTAATTAACCGAGTTAATAAACGAGAAATTTCTACGTAATTTTTAATCTATTTACGACAAAAACCTAACGCTTTTAAAAAAGATCGAACCTTCGTTTATTCCCTCGAAATAAGTTATTTTTTTAATTTAAACGTTCGTTTTAATTTAATACGAAAACGTTCTTTTATTTAATAAACGACGCTTACTATTAAAATTTCTTTAAATCTAATAAAAACTTTCTTAAATAATAAACGAAATTTCGCTTAAAAAAAACGAGGGAATAATTAATCTTTAATTTATACTTATTAATTTTCCATTATTTTATAAATAATAAAAATATCGTTTATATAGAAGTTATATTTAGGAATCGATATAATATCTTTCGAACTTAAAAGGGATTTTTTTTCGAATGGAAGGAAAATATAACCTAATATAATATATATTAATTTAATCATTAAAAATCTTACGGTTTTTAACCCTTAAAATATTCTAATAAATTAAAGTTATAGAAACCCCGATATATAAAATGTAAAAATATATTTATCGTTAAAATAAACTTTTATTTCTTAATATATATATTTCAAATTAAACTTTAAATAAGATCCGATATTAAAATAAAACAAATAATTATATATATTTAATAGATATATAATGTTCGTTTCGGAAATATCCTTTTTTATTTATTTATAATTAAAGATAAATCGCGATTTTAATTATTAATTATAGTTTAAATTATCTTTATTTTTATTAATTAAAATAAGTTAAACTATTTAATCGGAAAAATAACCATTTACTATAAAAGTAAATTTATATATTCTAATATTTATACCTTTTTAAACTAAACGGTCCAATTAATATTTCTAAGGAATTATTTATTATTTTCGATAAAATCGATTTTATAATAACGTATTAAATCTTAAACGAACTTTATATTAATATAAATTAATAGCCGAAATATTAAAGATAAATTTAGCTTCTAATTTTTTATATATATATAATCCTTTAATAACTTATTTCCTTAATAAATCAAATATAAAAAAACCAATATTTACCTTTAATATATTTAGTTAGAATAAAATATTTTCTATAGATAATTTAGATTTTAAAACTATAAAGAAACGAGTTATTTACTTTATTATTAGAAATAATATCGACATAATTACTTTCTTTATTAAAAGATTTTCTATAAATAAAAATAAGTTATTAATTAATATTATAAACGAAAAAAATTATATTATCCGATATCGGTTATTTATTACGGAAAATATAATTAAACGCAATATATAATAAAATATCTAATTATAAATAAAAATAAAGTCTTTAAATAAATCATTATTTAAAAAACTAGGCAATTTATTAATATATTTAAATCGAACTTTAGAATTTAATTTTCCGAATCGTTTAAATTATTTTCGTTTTTCGAATCTAAAAATTTATCCTTAGAACTAATATTTTTAATTTTTTCCTAAAAAATTAATCGAAAATATTCTTTAGGATTAGCTATATTTTTAACCGATTCTAAAATTAATTAATAATAGTTTAAAAAGGTTAATAATAATCTTTATATTATAACCTTATTTTCGCCGTCGTTAATATTACTTAAAATAAAGATATTTGTTTTAATATCGAATTTCGCTATTATATCTTATAACTAAAAAAAGCCTAAAAATAAAAAGTAATCGTAATTATATTTTTTCGACTTAATAATAACTTATAAAGATTTCTAAATTCCCTAAACACTAACATTAAATAAAATAAAATCTATTATTTCTATTTTATAATTATCCGTAAATAAAAGGTAAATATAATTAATTCTTAAGTTTTTTAATTATCTTTTTTTTAGGTCGAGTTTTTCGATTAAACCTTTCGAAATTAGATTTATATCGTTCCTTTAATTAATTTAAGCCGTAAATTCTAAGAAAATATAAATTAATATATCCTTTCTTTCTTTAAACCGAAATATAACGTTTAATCGAAAAGATCGAATTTTACGAATTAATTTTTTCTTTTTTACAATTATATTAATCTTTGAAATTAATGGAAATACGATTAATAATATTACCCGAATATTTAAAATAATTTCCCGAGTAATATTAAAATTAATAATCTTTATTTTAATATCCGTTTTATTTCGTTTTACGTTCGTTATAAATCTAACGATCTTCTTTTAAAAATTTATTAAAATCGCGTTTATAAATATAATAAATATAAGATTTATATCCGTAAACTTAGTTTAAAATAACGTCGAAAATATTAATAATATTATTTAAATGATTTTATATTAATTAACTTTTTTCCGAAAAGCCGCGATTTTCCTCGTAATTTTTTTTTTAGCTTTATTATTTTTTCGGGTCGATATATATCGGAATTGTTTCGATATTTCTAATAAAATCTAAAAAAAGTTTATAAAACTAATATTTATCGTAATATTTTTTATAAAAGATTTAAAATCGAAAGGATTTTTTTCGTCGCGTTTATAAATTTACTAAAAACTTTATTAAATAACCTTTTTTTTTCTTATTATTTTTCTTTTTATTTATTATTAACGTAATCGGAATTATAATAAACCCGTTTTTTTTATGTTTTACTAAAGGAAAAGCCATTATAATATTTAGAAATAAAATTAATTTTAGAATATCGTTATATAAATTATTTCTTTTAAAATTAGAACTTAAGAAAACTTTCTTAACCGAAATCGTTAGGAATTTTAAAAATAAAAATTAAACCCTTAAAATTAAAATAATCTTATTAGATTTATCTTAATTTAAAAAAAGCAAACTCTATACTTATTAATATAATTTTATATCTTTATTTATTTATAAATTATCGGAAATTTAGGAATTTAATAAGATATAATTATATTGAAATTAAATAGAATAAATACTAAAGATTTTAAAAAACATTTAAACATTTTTTAATTAATTTCCGAATCTAAGAAATAAAAAGATTATACCTTTAAAAATAAATTATTCTTAAAATTATAACTAATTTTTCCTAAAAGTTTCGTAAATATTCTATATATAATTAATTTAATTATATTTAATATATATTCGATTTCTTTATTTTATAGTTTTTATATTATTAATAATAAAATAATTCGACGATTTTTTATTTAATACCTTTTAGTAAAAATTCGAATTTTTAATTTTTTAAATATTAGATTTCTATAATATAATTAATATAAATATTAGCCTTTAATTTATTATTAGTATAATCCGAAACGTAACGATTAAAACGGAAAATAGGAACATTAAAACTAATATAAGAAAAAATAAAATTAAAAGCTAGCCTTTTTTAACTATCGGAATTAATATTTACTTTTCCGAAATTTACTTTTTCGAACCTTTTTATATCGTTTTTTCTTTCGTAAAAAAAGAAATAAGTTACTTTATATAATTATAAAAAAGAAAGTAACTAGTTAATATTTAATTTACGTTTAACCTTATTTTATCTCGGATTATTTCTTTTAATATTTCTTATTTTAACTTTTTTATTTAACTTTTCGCGGCATTTTTTTTTCTTTTAATAATACGAATATAATCCATTATAAATTTATAAACTTTCGTTAACGATACGTTATTTAGAATATTTTTCTTTATAATTTCTTTTTTTAGGATTAAGTTTAATAATTTATTAATGAAATTTCCGATTATAGTTTCTAATATATTAATTTCTAATATAATTAAATTAGCTTTTTTCGAAATCGATTAAGTTATAATATTCTTTTAAGGTTAATTTCGAACGCTTAATTTTCGGAATAAATTCTATATTTTTATATAATATAAAGCTAATATTTCGTTTTTATTTTACTTAAAAATATTTATATTTATTATTAATCGTTTATTTAAATTATTTATTAATTTTATAAGAAACTTATTTTTAAATGTTTATTTAATCGTTTTTAAGTTTTCGTCGATAATTACGTCCTTTTTTATTATATTTAAAATATTATAAAAATTTAAACTATTATTTAAATATATAACCGTTTTATTTTCGTATTATACGTTAATTACTTAAAGAATTTTATTAAACGAAAAGGGATTTTAGTAATTAAATCTTTTAAATTTTTATTTTAAGCGATTAAGTTATTTAAAAGCCGAGTTTTTTCCGGTAAATATTCCGTATTTCGAAAGATCCGGAATTTTAGTTTCGATATTATAACGGAAAGGAAAATTAAAATAAAAGGATAAACCGTTTTTAAATATTTCGACAATTTTTTTTTAAAAATAAAAGTTTTATATTTAGCCGAATTATATTTATTCGAATAATATCTAGGATTTATATAATTCCAGAATTATTTATATCGTTTAATTCCGAAATGTTAAAAATACGTAATAATAATTTATATAATAATCGATATAATATAAAAATATAATATATAAAGCTAAGAATTTCGTTTAAATAAATAAGAAAGAAATCGTTTTAAATATTATCGGATTAAAAGGATTTAATTTATAAATTAGAATTATTTATAATAATAACTATAATATATCCGAAAAAAAAGTTATTATAATTTTCGAAAAAAAAATCGATAAAATTTCTTAAAACGAAAAGTTAAATATTAATTTCCTTTTTCGATATAAAGTTTAATTTATTATTTATATAATTTAACCTTTTTAATAATAACGTTTAAGTTTCTAATTTTCTAGTAAACTTAAATTTCTTTAAACGTTTTTTTCCTCGAAAAAGTTTTAAAATAAAAAAGTATAAGAACGATATTTCTGGGAATTTTTAGAAAAGATTAATAACGAATTTATATAAACGTTTACGCACGTCGAAATAATTAATGTTAAAAATAAATAACGAAATAAATATATTTAATTTAACTAACCTTAATAACGCCGTATATTAATAGATATAAAAATAATAAAAATAATTTTTAAAAAGGGAAAAAAGCGGCAAAATAATAGGTATAATAATATAATCGTAAATAATCGATCTTAAAAATGTGAAATAACTTTTATATAATAATATTAATAGTAAATAATAATATAATATATTATCTTAATTAATTTTCGGTTTTTAAATACCTAGGTTCGGTTATTAGAAAAAGTTAAATAAATATATCTAGTTATTATAATTTCTAAAAAGTAATAGAATTAAAATATAATAATATATTAGATTTAAAGGTTAATTAAATTAGGTTTAAATTTTCTAATTAAGAAATATATAATCTTTATATTATTATTATATATTATTATATGTAAAATCCTAATTTACGAATTTATTTAATGAAAGTTTATTTATTTTTAATTATCGATTAATCCTCGGATTTAATATATTTTCTTAGGTTTATAACTATTCGCATTAAAAGCCTAAATTTAGATATTATTAATATAAAGCTAAAATATCTATATTTAATATATTTTCTCGAGTTTTAATTAAGTTCTTTTAGTTTTTTTCTTTTTTAATTAGATATTAAATATTTATAATACTTAGTTAGTTTAATAAGCTTAGCTATTTTTAAGTTAATAATGCTTTAGTTAATTTATTTGTTTTTATTTTTATTAATAATATATATTTAATTATAATCGAGCTATTTTTAATTTCTTAACGAAACTAATAGTTATAAATATTTATATGCTTTAATTTAGTTTTAAATTAAGCAATTTTTACGGTTATTAGTTTAATAGTTTATATATTATCGCATTTTACTTTAATTTTCTTATAATCGAACTTAATTTTTAGTTTCTTAATTAATCGTTTAATATATATTATTTCTTTCATAACTTATATTAATGTTAGTAATTTAGTTTTTATAATAGATATAATAACGGTATTTTACTTATTTATTTTCTAATTAATTAATTTACCGAATAAAATTATAATATAAGCTTATAAATTTTTACGATTTATTATATTATTAGTAAAGGAAATATTATTAGTTATTATTAAATCGTTTTTATTTCTTATTTATAAAGTATATTATTTTATTTTATATAAATATTATATAACTTAATTTATTATTTTCTAATAAATATCGTTTAGGTTCGTAAAAAATCGAGTTAATCGTAAGGTTACGAACGATATATCGGGTTTAGTAAATATAATTACGAATAATATTGAGCCGATTTTACGTTAATATTAATGGATTTTTTATTTTATAACGTGGTTTTTTTATAAAAGTAATTCTTACGAAATTATAAGTATATCTAATAATTTATTAGGTAAAATGATTAATTTAATTATTTTCTTAATATATAAGGTTTAAAATAATTAAATCCTCTTTTAAGATCGATTACGAATAATTTCGGTTCTTAAGAACCATTAAACTTTATTTCTTTTAATTATTTAATATCTTTTTTTTAACTACGAAACTATTTTAATTACTATTATCTTATTATTTTTTCGATCCGTTATAATTATATTATTTATATAAAAGAATATTAATATTTTCTTTTTAATATAATAATATAGTTTATATAATATATTCTTAAAACTTAACTTTAATAAAGTTTTTAAGAATTTTCTTTATTAAAATAATAACGAGATTCTTAACTTATAAAAGACCTTATATAATTATAATATTATACCTTTTTTCCAATATCTTAATAACATATATATAAAAATCTTATTTATTATAATAATATATACGAAAACATTTATTATATTATATTATATTATTTCGAAGTTAAAATAAATAACTATTATTAATAATATTCTAAATAATTTATTAATAAAAGTAATAGTATATGTTTTATTTAATTATAATTTTCTTTATTAGTTTTTTTATATAACGAGTTTAACTTTATATTTTAGAAAGCATTTATGTTTATTAAATTTATAAACGTATATTTATATATAGTTTAAAATTTAATATCTTTTTATAATTAAGTTTATTCTTTTAATTTCCAATTAAGACTTTATTTAAGTATAGCTTTTAAGGTAATCTTTTTTTATTTATTCGAAGAAATATCTTATTAAATGGTTTATAAGTTTTTTATATTAGTAAAACGTTTCTTCGATAAACTTTCGATATAACTTTTATCTTTTTCGTAATGTTTTTTTTACGTTAATTCGGTTTAGGATCTTTAATTTTACTTTTTATATAAGGAAAACTTTAGAACTTATTAGGAATATAACTTTCTACGGTTTAAGTTTATAAAATCCTAGGTTTTAAAATAAATTTAATATAAGATTTATATTCCCGTTTTAGATTATATAATATAATAAAATAAATAGTAGATTTAATAATAATGTAAATAATAGTTTAAATTTAGTTATAATATATAAATATTTTATTTCGATATTAACGTTTAATTTTTCTTTATTTATTACGTTTATTATTTCTAAGATAAATAATATATTATTAATTTCTTTTATCTTTTTAGATTTTTTATTTAAGATATAGTTTTTTAAATTTAGTAAAGCGTATTTTTTGATTAAAGCTATTATTTCTTTTATATTAGTAATCTTTAGGTCGTTTTAAAAAGTATTTAAGTTTCCGTTAAATATTTCGTTTTTATTAAAAATAATATCTTTTATATTAATTATTTTATTTAAATAAAGTATTTATATACGATATATATTCGAAGATCGATAGTCGATTAAATATTCGATTTAAGCTTTTAAATTTAGTTTATTTAATTTATTTAAATAAAGCTTTCGATTTTTCGTTATAATATATATTTTATATTTATACGTTCGTAAATACGTTTAATTTAGTTTCTTATTTCTTAATATAAAAGATCTTTATTTCTATTCGATTATTTTAAAGAATATATTAAATGGAATTTTCCAATTATTTTTAGCTTTTAATATACGATTATATAAGTAAATAATAACTTTAAATATCTTTAATTATAAATACGTCGATAATTTTATTCCGGTTCGTATTATATATGCTTTTATTTTTATTATATCTTTTAAGCGTTCGATTCCGTTATTTTAGGCTTATATATTTAATATTAAAAGCTTAATTTTAATTTTATATACTTTTAGGTTTTTTTCGATAGTTAATTTATTAATGGTTATTTCGTTATTGATTTTTATTACCTTTATAATAATTTCGTATTAACGTTCTAATTATTTTAAATGATTATTTATTATATTAAAGATTGTTTTTATTTTATAATTCCTAAATGCGTAATCTTAAGTTACTTTTAACGTTTAGTACGTAAAAATAAAATGCGAGTTTTTTCCGGTAAATGTTTCTTTATAATTATAAAAATTAAAGGTAATTCGTTTCTTTAATATTTAATAGTTTAATTTAAAGATACGTTAAATTTGTTACTTTATTTTAGATATATTATAAACTTTATATTCGATTCTTATTAATTTTCGAATAATTATCCCTTAAAATAAGTTTATAAGATATTTTAAAACTTAAGGTTTTAGGTATTTTAATTTATAATATTATATCTAAATATCTTTAATTAAAAGAATTCGTTTAATTTATATATTATATTTATATTTTCTTATAATAATATTAAATATATTCTTTTCTTTTTATATATTAATTCGGTAAATTATTACGTATTATTTATATATATCTTTAATTTTATTTATAAAGATATTATCTTTTTTTCGTATATAAGTTAAGTTTATTTTATTATTTTATTAAAACTTTTTACGTTTTAGTTTTTATAATAAAACCAAAGTAATTAATAATAAAGAATAATAAACTATATTTAGTAATAATATTAACGTATTTCCGATTAATATATTTATTATTTTATACGTTTAAATTAATAAAGTCCGATCTTTTAATTAAAAATAATTATTAAATAATATTCGTTTTTAATTAATTAAGCGATATACCTAATTTATTATAATAATAATTAATTTATTATTTAAAATGATTAAATAAATTAAAAGGTATTTATTTATTATTAAAGTAGAAAATATAGCTAATATTTTTCTTATAAATCGATCGTATAATTAATTTTATAACTTTTCGGATTTTTTTTTAGGTTAAAAAATCCTAGATTTTAATTTATTTTTTTTAAGTAATCGTATTTATATTTGAAATTTCGAGTTTTTTAAAACTTTTTTAATTTTAAAAATTAATTAATCTCTTAATTCGAAATCGTTATATATTTTCTTTAGAAAAACGTAATAACATTTTATAAGTTAATAACGTTAATTATATATCGGATAATTATTAATTAACGTGGCATTTTAACCTTTTTTTCGTGATTTTCTTTTATTCGCGTTCTTATTTTTCGGTCGATTAAAGAAAAAATCGATCGATTTTTCTTTATTAGGATTTTTTCTATTATAAATAAATCCGAAAATTCCTTTAAATATTTTTTTTATTTTATATATTATTTTAATTATATAATTACGAAAGTTATTTATAAGGTTTCTATATTATAAAATGTTATCGATAAATTATAATTCTTTAGTTATTTTATAAATAATGGTTTAATGTTTATAAAATCCTTTTATTATATTTAAGAAATCTTTTATTTATAAGTTTAAATATTATATTTTAGGTATTTTATAAAACTTAACTTTAAATATAATTATTTCCTAAGTTTATAATTATTAATTTACGTTTTTAAAATTCTTAAAAGATATTATTACTTTCTTATATTTTTTTCTAATATTATTTCTTTTATTTAGTTTAACTTTATTATATCGAACGTTTAATTTTTAATATTATTTTTATATTAATTTTTTAACGATATAATATATAATTTTATAATGATTTATTATAATTCGATATATATAATTATTAAATTCCTTTATTATTATAGTTTATTTCGTATATAACTTTTTATATTGATCGTAATAATTTACGTTTATTTTATAATTAGCTTTTTTATTTTTCGTTAAATTTAAAATAAGTTAATTTTTATTTCCTTTTTTAATTTAAAGTAAGTTTAATTTTTCTAATTTTATTATAATAGATTTTATAAATTCGTTCGATCTTATAAAAACGATAACGATATTAGTTTTTTTATTATATTTTTTTAAAATTATATTAAAAAGCTTTAATTTTTTAAATAATAAAATTTTATCGATTAAATAATTAAAAAACCTTAATAATTCGGCTTTTAATTTAAATTCGTTTTTCTAATTATATTAATCTTTTAAATTAGTTAAAGTTTTAAAAAAGTTACTTTTTCCGTTATTTAATTATATAAATATTTTAAATAAATAATTCTAATATTTCTTTTATATATAAATAACGTTAAAAAAATAATAATAAAATTCTTAATTATTAGATTTAAAAATCAATTAAATTAAGTTTAAATCTTCTAATTAAAAAACGTGTAATCTCTATATTATTGTTATGTATTATTATATGTAAAATCCTAATTTACGAGCCCACTTAATGAGGGTCTATTCATTCCCAGCCACCGGCTAATCCTCGGATCTAACACAATGTGTTTTTAGTACTGTGCGGTGGGGCTAAACCCCGCCCCCACATTGGGTTAGCTTCCCACCGTATCTCACTTCGTCTTAGGGCGAAGTACATACAGAGACATTGATCTTCAATGTCCATGTTGTTTAGGAATAGGTGAAGCACTAGATAACTTCATAGACCTCTTTAATGATTTGTGGGATATATGGACAAACTATATTGAGCTGTATTGGCTACATGAAGCAACAAGCCCGACAATGACTTGCCTAAGCCCTCTCAAATGTTCAAGGATTGTGACTCCCAACGAGTATAGAACACAGCTGATGCCTACATTGATAGGAGTAAGAAGGGCTCTATCAATCTCGTAAATTTGATGGCGCTGCAGCATTGAGAATGATGTTAGTCTGCTTGAAACTCTTGACGTTTCGTGAAAGCTCGTATAAGAAAGGCGGTAGGATCAGTGTTTGTCATATCATATAACTTCTCCAAATCAGAGCCATTGTTCTCGTTAGTATTCTTTGCAGAAGTGGTTTTAGTCGATGGGATAAGCAATACGAAGCGCATAGTCTCAACGGGTGTTCCTCTTCAACCGAAGTTGTCGGTTTTCTGCTATCATTCAGAATCAGATATATCATGAATCCATCACTAGCAAATAATACATCGAATTATCGCATCATTTCTTATTCCCCACAGTAAGATGATTAAAGGAAGCCTAGTAACACAGTGAACCCTTCCATTACACACCAGCCAATCTGATATTGCCTACTCGGCAATATATCTGATCCCGGACTCCGCATCACACAGCCTAACGCTCAACCATGCTGAACGTGGCTCACAGTACCGTCGTCCTTGACGTGGACGTTCAGTCGATCCGGGACGAAATCCTTAGTGACCATCATGCCGGGTTGGATGACACGGCATTTTTGCGGGAGATCCTGCTTGCAGAAGTTCTAGTTATCCGGGTAGTCAGTTAGGGTCTTCGATTATGAGATGACGTATATGAGGAATGTGAGGTATACCGTCTCGCTGTGGCCGTCGTCGCTTACGGTCTTGCCCACCAGCTTGCTAGACCACTCGGTAGTCTTGTCCTGGGAGTTATCGGTGATACCGGGCACGACGAGAGGCATTTTGAATAGTTCTGATGTTGGTTATTGTTGTAGACAAGTAGGTCTGTGGTGTTATAAATATCTAGGTATTTTGTAGAATATGTGATTGAAAGGGGAGAAGCTAGAATTATTGCCTCGAGGTTGTTTTTATAAAGATCAGGCAAACAGGTGTAGGTAGCATGTTTCGCGGCTGACTTCGTATGCAATGACGTATTCAACTTCCAAACAGGGCATTTTGGCGCCACGAGAATCACGTGTAAGTAGGTAACTTATGTCAGCACTCAATCTTTCCATTCCAGTACTTTGACGGCTTCGACTTTAACTTCATATTCTTTGTCGATATTGAATAGCTTGTTCACATCCAAGCAGTTAGTTTATATCGAGTCTTACAACACCAACTTATTAAAGGTACCTAGGTAATTATTGGTTGTTAGCTAGAGGAAGACGATTCATCTAATCTTGCCCAGGTTCTGCAAAGAATACTGACTAAGACCAAATGTCCCGATTGGAATTCCAACGATTGCTGGGTGCAATGAGTCAACATACCTAAGTCATCCTAAGAATGAATTATGTGGCGTGTTTAATACTTTTGCTTTCAAGGTGATCAAAGTTCTTCAGCACCTAATGCAAGGGAAGATTGAGTGCTGACGAGAGATATACACCACACCGTGTTTGTTGAAATCAAGAAGTATTTCGTACCGCATGTCCGCTAGACCGGGGGGTGATTAAGCCAAGTTCTGCCCCGCGCTGAACTACGACTGCGACTGCGACTGACTGCGGGGCATCTCAATCTACTGCCCCTCCAAACATTCACAAGCTTCTCTTCCTATACATCGACGCCCAAGATAATAAACATAGGTCAATTGGCAAGAAATCAGTCAAAATGTTCAAAAAAGAGTTAGTATCTCTTTCTCTGTACCTTAATCGCTTAGCAAAGGCTAGGTACGGGAAGATAGACCCAAGCTAACCCCGCCTGACAACAAACAGCATATCCGCCGCGCCCAAATCTAAGCTAAAGTCGTCGGTCCAGCGCTCGCTGCGCCAGTCGTTGCTGTCGACGTACCCGCTGCTGAACCCCTACATCGACGAGATCCTGCCCAAGAAGGGCTCGCTCGAGGCCATGAAGCTCCCCGACCGCTGCACCTTGTTCGTGCTGGACTCGCAGCCGCTCTTCTTCCAGCAGGACACGACGACGCTTCTGCCGCACCTACGCCTCGTACACCGCTTCCCCGCCGCATTCCCCAGCATACGCATAGACCGCGGCGCCATCCGCTTCGTGCTGTCTGGCGCCACACTCATGGCACCCGGCCTGACGAGCACTGGCGGCAGACTGCCGAGCGGTGTTGCGGGCGAAGAAGTAAAAGAGGGGTTAGATGAGGACGAGAGATGGACGAGAGAGCTGGAGAAGGGCGAGCCGGTCATCGTTAGGGCCGAGGGTAAGACTGAGGCGTGCGCCGTAGGTTTCCTCGTCATGGGGACGAAGGAGGTCAAGGATAAGGGCAAGGGACCCGTCATCGAGGACGCGCACTACTTAGGTGACGGCTTGTGGAAACTCGGTACCGAGTAAAGGGAGTTGGAAAGAGATCGCGGTACTGTTGGTCGCTATTCGTTCTTATATTAAGGAGGGGAGATGTGCCATGGAAGTAAATTTGACGCGTGCAAGAGCGATAGCGATACCTCTAGCTCCGGCTTGAGGGAGAGTTATATGGCCTAGACAACAAACTTTATACGGTGGGTAGGGAAAGGGCCAGCTTAGGGGATATCGTAAAGGTATTCTCTAGAATGACTCGTTGAAGCAGGGCGAGCAGAATAGGACGAAGAATACCGATAGGATAGTTCTACACAAACAATAGGACTAGAGAATACTTCCACAAGTGACGTAGTTCAGTGAGATCTCACTAGTTATCGGCCTCAATTTGAATCCACGCATATGGTGTGTTTGATGTCTAGAGACTCCTAAGGTACTACCCTTTTTGTACTCGTTCTTGTAAATAAGCAAGTCCTTGTCCCTTGGAGAGGATCTATTTAATTTGACTCGCTAGGGATACGCAGGGAGCTTTCCACACGCTATCCGAGATCATATCTGATTAATTCGGCGTAGGTTGAATTGACCGGAGCAGCCTGACAAACTAATTGGTCGTACGGGGCCGGAACCGGCCCCACATCGGCGCAAAGGCCGGCACGCGCCAACCGGTATCCCCGTAGCAGACGCTCAAAAGCAACTGCACTCCATTGATTACCTTCCGCATCTTCTTAGACGCCGTTCACGCCCTTTAGTTTCTCTGTTCACATTACGCACGGCCCTTAACAAAGGCTTCTCCAATTTATGTGCACAAAGACGTCATTTAATGATTCTTAATTGCCGTTACTAGTAACTACTTCTACGAAGGAGTTAGTGTGTGGAGGTAGACATAGTAACCTAAGTTACTACCTACATGAACCAGCTCCTGTCTCTGCGGCCTTGGAGAACTGCCAGGATTTCGCTGCTGAACTCCTCGTGCAATCCGTCGAGCATGTCAAGCAGAACCGAGATTGGGACGCAGTCCAGAGCCGCACAGGCGAACTGTCGGTCCGTGAAGGGGCGGGACGCATCATCGAGATGCTGCGAGCGCATGAAGCAAGCCGCGATGCGGCCCAGCATGAGCCAATGAGTACCGCTGGAACTCTCCTCGCCACCGTTCTCGCGCAACTTGATGGCGGCGCGCTCATGGTATCGACGGAACTGGTAGATGACAAAGTCGATGACGTGCTGCTGGGCCTCGTGGTACTGCAGGACCATGATTGCACCCATCAGGTCCATAGACGAGAACACCTTCCAAGCCTCCTCATTGCTCTCCCAGCTCTGCTCTCCCTCGCCGGGGTAGAGGGCCATCAGAATAATCACCCAGACGCGGAGACCGCCAGGGACGGTCAGCTTGCGGTAGAAGATGGAATCGGACTGTCGGAGCGTGCGATACAGCATTGCGAGCTCCTTCATCTTGCAGATGTGCATGATGATGGGCTGGCCGTCTGCCACGATGACGCCAAGTGGGCTATGGAGTACTTTGTCAGTAATGTACCGAAAGTAATGGACCAGAGTAAAAAGAAGAGAAGAAAAGGTACATACCCTCCTGTACGACCCATAGTGTGGGTGCAGCATTCGATGAGGTTGTTCAAGGCTTCACGGTCTCTGAGATTATGTTAGTACCATTGTTGCGTGAAGGAGTACTGGGTAAAGGAAGGAAGCTTGTGACATACGGCTCATACGACGCGGAGTTGTCGTCTTGGTGAACTCCCATGCCTTCGAAGAGTGTCGTATTGAGAGAGATGAGATCGGCCAAGTTTAAGGCCATCGCCTCGTCCTCAGTATCAATCAGACGGTCTTCTAGGGCTTCGATTTCGGCGTTGGTAGCTACAATGACGGCTTGGCATGCAAACACCGGGCCCATTTCCATGCCCGTATCCGCGCCCATCTCCATGCCCAACTCCATGACCATCTCCATGCTCATCTCCATGTTGAAATTAGGGAAGCGGGCAAGGGCTTAATGCTAAAACTATTCGTAAGTGTCTTGTTCCGCAAGTTGTACTACCTGAGTTCGGATGATGAAGTAGGAATGGGGAGAGGAATTCATGCAGGTGCTAGTAGAGAGGATTACTTACAAGTTTGAAGGACAAGTTGTCCCTTTCACTATGGTGTTGTGTGTTAAGTGTTTGGGTATGAAAAACTGCTGCAAGAACGTATCTTGAAGCTGTTGTCCGTGGGGAGGAAGAAAAAAAAGAAAGAGGAAAGGAAAGGAAGTGGGAGGACTGGAAGAAAAACCAGACTTAAATACTTTCGGATTCTCGACTATACGCGAGACGAAAGATCACTGCGGAGTATGCGATGAGTTCGAGTAGTACCTTAATGCCTAGTCTATTACTATTCGAAATGTTAAGGCAGGAGTATACGTCGTTTTATCAACGGGAAAGCACTATAGAAAGTATTATGAGTCCAAATAGTACCAAGATAGTTAGTCTATTCCCTTTCATCGAACCGCAGCAGCAGAATTATACGATGTGCTATGCTAATTACAGTATAAATATTAACACGAGAGTGTACGATAGTTCATCAGTGGGAAGCCACTACAGTTTAAATAGTACCTAGATACTTAGTCTATTGCTGTTCGAGATGTTTGTTCGATATTTTCAGGATACCTGGCCGGTCAGGATGAGGTCTAGACAGGAGACAAAGAGGGTCTCCCCCAGATATGTTGTAGTCCCTCGCGGAACAGCACAGTTCATACCCTACCCCCAAAATTGTCCGCATCGTGACGGAGATGTTAATGTAGGAATATACGTCGATTCATCAATAGAAGTCATTACAAAGTCTACCCAGGGTCTGAATAGCACATAGATACTTGGCCTATTGCCAATCATTGGATATAAGCAACAGAGTTACAGTATATGCTTATTCACAGTAGAAATATTAATGAAGGATTATACGCCGAATTTAACAGATACTTAGCCTCTCATTGTTCGAATTATTAATGCAGGAATATACGTCGACCTATTAACGGAAGTCACCATAGGAGTATACGCCGACTATTAGACAGAAGTCACTACAGGACTCTATGCCGATCATTAAACAGAAATCACTATAGGATTATACGCCGATTGTTAGACAAAAGCCACTACAAAGTCTACGCCATGCCTGAATTAGGCTTTGGCCATGTGTGCCTATAGGTACCTAGGTACCCATGACGACTCATAGGTTGCCCACGCTTTCGAAAAGCGACACATGGGGTTTGTTAGCAATTTTAAATCTGTACTAATCGTGTACCAATCTATTTAAAAAAAAAAAAGTCTTAGTAGAAAGAAGCTTTGGCGTGGGTTTTATGAAAAAGCCCACGAAAAGCCCCCCCACCCCATAGGTTGAAAAACCAATCTACAGGTACCCATGGGCTCGTGGGTCGTGGGTCGTGGGTCGAAATGCGGAAGCCTATGCCACAGATAGAGGCAGAAATAGAATGAGGCGAAGGTTTCATTTGTGCTAGCAGTGGAAGTACCCTTGTGATACTGATATTAGAAATGGGGTTATCCTAGGAGGTAGTTTTAACTTAGAGGATAACAGTAGTCAAGAATGATGGCATTGAATCGAATCCCGTTCCTGTGTAGGGGAGTTCATGGCCTATCTAGAGAACTGTCCTATGTCAGCTAAAATTCCGTGGTACTTCGACTTCGAGGTAGCACTAGGCAATCATGGTGAGGTTGGAGGTGGTCCATGGGAGCAAGACTACGAAATTATTAACTAGAGGAAACATTCACAACAAGGAGCAATGGCCCCTATCTACCCTTTCGTTCGCGCCGCTGTCTCTGGGGGGTTTGGAACGAATATCAAACTGCTCCTATTTCTAAGCCGCCGCTACGAAGCGGCTCATTTGTACCTTAGGCGATCAACGACACGTCCCAGACCTAGTTCCATCGGCTCCCTGAAGCAGGGCCATAGGTACCTTAGTACTCAGTCAATTGTCCCGTGGTATAGTTCCGTACCAGTATTTCGGAGTGCTTACGGCAATTCTTCGTGGATTGTAGTGGACGAAGAGTCATTTGATTAGAACTTCGGGGAATCGGAAATATCACAGCTAGGAAGGAGTTGGATAAAATATAACTAGTAGTAGTGGGTACCTCGGTTCGATGGTATGCCGAATCCCATTCCTTTAAAAGGGGGATGGAAAAATGATCAAATAGGGGGCCGCATTTCGTATGACCCGATATACTTCTTGGATCCCGCGTCGGACATACGGACGAAATTTATATCTATTCATTACCCTTACATTGATTCAAAATCTTCCATGAGTACCTACCTAGATACTTGATTAGGTGGTAGATAATATTTTATAGATGTAACTATATGTCAACGGAAGGAAATTCTATTACTACCAGGCAGGACCTCCCAAAGTCCACCACATCACACTCACAAAGTCAGCTCCGGGTCAATCTGCCACTTCAAGCAATTATTCTCCACGACGCCGCCCTGCTTCCAGTCGACGCCGTCGCAGTTGCAGCTGTCGACGGGCACGTTGAGGTAGCGGCGGCACTCGGCGTAGTCGTAGGCCCACTCGCAGTCGCGCTTGACCTCGAGGCGGACCTTGATGGTGACGAAACCCAGGCCGCCGTTGTCCGGGAACGCCAGATCCATCGAGTGCGCGAAGAGCTCGGGCCACACCACCTCCGGGTCGCCCACGCTGTTGCAGAAGCTGTTGGCCGCGTTGTCCATGCGTATGTGCTCCGTGTTCTCGCCGCTGTTATAGCAGTTGAGCTTGTTCTGCGTCGGGTCCCCGTGCTCGTAGGGCGACGGTTCGGCCGTCGGCGTGTCGACTTTGGTTGTCGTGCTGGTCCTGGTCGAGGATGACGACGTTGGAGTCGGGCATACCATTTCCAGCTCCTCCCAGTCCTCGTTGTATGAGTCGTCTGGCGCCCCGTAGCCGGTCCCGTTGTCGCCATAGATCCACGGCTGCTGGATGCAAAAGGGGTCCCAGAACCCACATTCTCCTACCAAGGGCTGGTCGTCTAGGCCGAAGTAGGGTTGGATAGCTCGTTTGGGCCAGCTTCCCCTAGGAGGAGGCGGCGCGTCGGGACCGATGGAGGGCGGAGGTGTGGGAAAAGCCGCGGTTGGCGCCAGTGTTGTTGGCGCGCCGTCTGGGCCGTTGTAGATAACGGCGGGCCAGGAGGACGTGGTTGCCGGAACGGGCCAGAATGCGTCAAAGCCTTGACGTTTGGCTTTGTCGTTGTTGGCGACTGCGCCTTGGGTCAGCGTTACCACTTTAAACACCCACTCTGAGATTGTCAGGGGCGCCTTGGTGATGGTGCTCGTCCAGGTTCCGTCGCTAACGGTGAGCAAGGGGTAGTTGACGGTGCTGGTGGCGCCCGTCCAAGGCGGTATCTTTACATTGCATGGGGGCAAGCAGGTGAACTGTGGCTGATCCATGTCCCAGATGGCCGGGTTGATCCAGATGAGGTTGTTGAACTGCGTGCCGTTACTGGTGACGTCCAGGATCGAGACCTGTGACCACTTGGGGTGCTCGTCCACGTTGAGATTGTCGATCGCCGAGATACCCTTGCCGTCCATAACAGCCATGTATTTTGCGCCGATGGTGATGAGGTTCTGGAAACGCACGTTGGCAAAGTTGGAGTCGAGGAGCACAAGTGCCTTTTGACATTCTTGTGTGTCGATGCAGCTTTGTCCATATGACGAGAACCACGAGTAGATGCCCGCTCCAGCGATGAAGATGTTCTCGGACTCTCGGATGATGACGCCCCAAGAATCGTCGCACCCGCTGAAGTCATCGTTGGCTGCACAGGAATAGTCGGGGTCACCTGGGAAATCGCCAACCACGGCTTCGAAAGGAGTGGGCGGTGGTGGTGTGGGCTGGAAGTAGGGCGACTCGGTTTGCAACATGCCGGCGAAGATGTTAGTCGCCCGATGGAAATTGTATTGGTAGAAGACCGCGTGTTCGGATGCAGTCGCGTAAAGCCTTTTCGAGTTATCAGTGTCAGCACATTATACATTCGAAAATAGGGGCTGAGACACTGTCAACGCTTACCATGTGGCGTGTGTGCTCTCGATTAAGAAGCCACGCGCGATGTAGATGGAGTTCTGCTCCAAGGTGTTGTTGGCGTCATTAAGGTCGGGATCACTAGGAGTGGTTGTCAGCTACTACTCAGGTGTATATATGTGTAGAGGGACCACTCACTCAATCATATGATCGGACCCCCAAAGCCACATGTTTTCAAAGTAGCCCGATCCCGATGGTGTGAGGTGGAACATCAGACTAGCAGCGCTGCATCCTTGATCAACACCACTGGTCACGGCAGGGCACTCGGCCGGCGTCAGCTCGGTTCTAGTGGCACCTCCTATGCGGGCGTGACAATCCCACAGACCGGCCGATCCGGGGTTCGCGGCCTGGATGTTCCACTCGACGAGAATTAGACCTGCTGTTGGTCCACGGTTTGTGAAAATGAGATCCTGCATCTCAATATCACCCACCTCCCCTGCGTTTCCGACTTTGAGCAGGACTTTGGGGTTGCTAAGATTAGGTTAGTAAGAAAAGGAAAGGAAATAACGAAAAAGGAGAAAATAAAAGGGGTTAGGGGTTAGGGTTAGGGATAGGAGAAGGGAGACGAGAACAAGTGTGGGATAAAAGACTTGCCTCGCGTCTTCAAAATACGACCCTGATGCAACTAGCTGCGACCAAGTCTCCCCTACAATCTTAGAGCCCTGCGGTATGGTCACGGTCGAAGTAAGAATGTATGACCCAGCATCTACAAACAGAATCTTGCCTTGGCTAGAATAGAGCGCTGCCTAGAACGCTATCGTGTCGTCCGTAGACCCATCACCCGCAGCACCGAAGTCCTTGACGTGGACGAAATCGCCTACGCTGCGGTCCTCATATTGGGGCTTGGGGCGCTCAAAGTACATGCCATCGGAATCGACGAGGGTCGAGTGTCTGCGGTAGTTTCCGACCCTCTCCCCAGTGGTGAAGCTGCGGGCATCGGTAGAACCCTCGTAGGTAGGGCCAAGGGCCCATTGCCCTATCACTGGTGTGGACCCGTCCAGCAGTGTCTTGCCGTCCGTGTCCTGGACGGTCGCTGGGACTCCTGAGAGTGCGACATTTTCGAGAACCACACCGGTGCTTCCCGAGGCAGTCTCAGAAGATGGCGGAGAGATAACGATGGCTGCCGTACCGATATTCGAAAAGGACGAGTCGATGATAGACACCGACCCAATGTTGCCGGACCCATCATCAGAAACGAGTTTGAAGCCCACGTCCACATTGGTCATGGTGACCGACTTCCACATCCAGCCCCAGTCCCAAATGACCTGTACGCCTGTGGTGCATCCATCGAAAGTCAGGCGCTGGGCTGTGAACTGTTGGTTACCCCCGTAGATGCCGGCCGCACCGCCCCGGAAGACGACATCCGAGATCTGGCCACCGCTGCCGTTCTCAGCGTAAATGCCCGTCTGCGACGAGCCAGGGGCGGCCACTAGCTCAACATTCTGCGTACTGGTGGCCTGCGCGACCTGGTAGTGCAGACACGAGACCTTTTGGGCATCGCGGGTCAGCGTCACATCGATGATGACGTTGCGTATCTGCCGGTAGAAGTTGGCCGTGTTGATGTAGTACTCTTGGTCGTTGCCGTCGGGGCCCGTCTCTCCACCCGTGTACTCGTCGGTTGATAGCACGCCCAGCCCAATGAAGTTCTTAGAGGCCTTAAGCGTGGGTCGGTTGTTGGCGTCACCAATCACTTGGGTGCCGAACGGCATGGGGATTGAGGACGATATCAGGTATGTCCCAGGGGGGAAATAGATGATGGCGTTCTTGGTCGTGGAGCCGTTGCATTTCACGCCACACCGCTTACCGTCTGTCATAGCCAGTTTGATGGCTTTGGTGTCGTCCTGAATGAATGTTAGTTAGTTCACGTTACGGCTGTAGTCTCAAAGGGGTTTTTTTCAGTTAACTCACTGTAACGCCGTCACCCACTGCGCCGTAGTCAAGCACGTTGCGGAACACTTTGTAACTCGCATCGTTACCCCAGGGCACGGTGCCCTTCCGAGCAAGGCCCTCCATCCAGTATGTGCCTGATGCCGCAAATGTGCTTGATGCCGCAACTGCACGCCTGGTCACATTTCCTGCTGCCCCTGAAGCGTCAGCCTCAGCCACAAGAGCTGCGGCCTCGGCAATTTCGTCAGTTATTTGCAGGAGTGGCGGTGGGGTGGTCGAATTGGCATTTCCTGTTCGGCCTTGTGCTGGAACGTTGCTTGTCCCTATCACAGTCCCGGGCTTCAGACCGTACATGTTGCGCAGGGGGTTGGCTAAACGAGCAGTGTTGAGCCTGGATGACTCGGTGATGGCATCCTCGACGATGCTTCTCGCCCGTTCAATATCACGCGTGCTGGCCCTCTTCAGAAGAGGCGTGATAGTAGGATCTGATGTACTCCTGAAATTTAAAATGGGCTGGCGCTTGGTGACCGGCTTCTTCTGGCTTTCACCCCAGTCATCGTCATTCTCCTCGACATCTTCGTCCAAGTCCCACCGGAACTTCAGCTCTGCGGCGCCCATGCCAGGCATGCCTTGCGTCGCCATCCCGCCCAGGTCGTCCCAGGGCATGAACGAGTCATTGGCATGGACAACGAACTCGGTCCCCTGGCCTGCCTCGATGCGGGCCTTGAGCTCCTCGAAAGTGGGTGGCTGTGCTGGCCAGCAATTCAAATAGGTTGAAGCCGTCGAGTTGTCGGCTGCTTCTTCCCCGTCCACGTCCTCAGAGCGCTTGAATCCCTGTGAAATGGTGGATTCATGATCTACATGGGACAAGTCCGGGTTTGAGTACGTCCAGATCCTGGCCGCGATGCCGTCGGCCTCGTTGTTCACCTCAAAGCCGAACAGGATAACGCTATTGCTCTCGTCAAAGTATTTGAAATCGTCATGGTCATCCTGACGTTCTTTCACAACCCTTTTCAATTCAGTGCGCAGACTACTGTGAGCGACAGTTTGCCCTGTAAACAGCCAAAGTTAGATAAGGGGTACTCTCTTCAAAGCAGAAACGTCGCCCTCCCAAGTGGCAAAAATTCAATAATAGAAAAAGGGGAGGGAAAGGAATTACATACAATCCTGCTCGGCCTTGACGCCTTCACCACAGCGAATGGCAGCACAACGGGTCTGCGCCTCGTCACTCCCGTCAACATTGTTGCCTCCCTCAACCCAGGTGGCCGGTGGGAACTCGTCGCACGAGTACCGGACCTTGGACAGCTCGTCTACCTGACCGTTGGTGCGGTGGTTTGCGATCTGGTTACTGGCGGTACCGGGCTCGAGGTCCGTCGTCCACCATGGGCCGTCGTGTCGCATGACGGTCCTCTGGTTGGACTCGGGGCATATATGGAAGTCCTTCCATTTTGGGTTTCTGCGCGTCGGGCATGACTGCTCGCGGCGCATGCTCGAGTGCGACGTCCTAGCCTTGCCCGTGTTAAGATCGTAACCGAATACGTAATACGGGAGGCCGCTACTAGGATGCGGCATCTTGCCTCGTGACGTCGACCAGAAGTTGGCGACATTTTTGCATATGTCTCTCATATAATAGCAGTTGTAAGTGAGGTACACTGGCTGGCCCACGGTGGCAAGGTCGACGACCTGTAGGGGAACATTATTTGCAGTGGCTCGGCTGGTATAGTTAGCGTAAGTGTGTGGGTGTATTCATATTTTACATGAAAGAGCTACTTACTAGAAATAGGCTTCGATAGTACCGGTCCCGGTTGGGTTGGGTATGGGCTGCTCAATGTAGTCTTGGTAGAACTGAGCTACCACAACTCGACTTGAGTATGGAGAGAGAAGTGTTACAAGGCATGCGAAGAATCGCAAAAAGGCCATGATTTCAGGTGGACCTCGAAGGTCCGAAGGGGAGAGAGTTGAGAGGGGAAGGAGCCTCTCGTGCTTGACTATAGTTAAACATAGCTGTCTCGCGGCTGGAATCTACTGATATAGACCATTCGATATACATTCACGCTCATCGCTGAGGTGAGTCTTAAAAGGGGGAACTCAAACAAAGTGAGCCGGAAGCGAACAAGGGAACGCCTCCACCACCTGGCTCTGGTCATGGGGCATTGATCACCTAGTCTCAAATGTAGGACTTCGTTCGTATGCGTATAATATTGCCTTCTATAATTTTCAAATGCTATACTAATATCACTCAACAGGGTGGACGGTCAGGATTAATGGTAAGATTGTACAGACTCTGACGTAATACACATAATATTGTTCCCTAAATTCAACACTGCCTGAACATAGGTGGAGATCTAGATCACTACTATAATGCAGTTGGAACATAAACATAGTCTTACTTCATCGAATCAGCAGCTGATTGGCTACCTGGGTGCCCTGTCATACACTCTAGCCTCTATGTTTTGTGCTGTTGGTAAGCGGCCATTTTCCGCTGAAGAGTACTAATCAAGGTAGTATTGTGTGGTTCGACACATTGTGTGGCGAGGTTACCAAATCCTTGTTTGCATCGTAACATTGGCGCTGAAGGAGTCATTTTTATCTACTTCACCGAGCATCGGCTGATTTGGAATGATTCCATCTGAAATGGATGCCATCGGTGCTCACCCTACGGTGTTCATGAAGTAAACGAGTCTTCAATAGTCTTTCAGATAATAAGTTGAAGCATCATGTGTGATGCTTCCATAATACTATTATAATGACAAGCTCAAGCTATGGTTCTCTGGGGTAGCGACGATTCTATACTAAGATATCTAACTCTCTCCTCCGTTTTCACTGTCGTCCTTTCAACATTATCTAACCATAGCTATCTCTTTGCTCGGAGGCCTGCTCGTCTTCTCTTTTTAGGTTTTCTCAGTCTCCTAACGGTAGCCATGAAGTTTCTTCGGGATCCTGAGACTCGATCGCCCAGGCTCCTCTCCTTCCCATTTTACATTATTCTGTCCCTGCTTTCAGTCGTCGCGGCCGATGACTGCCAACCTTCTACATGGACAGTGGACGCTCGCCCCGCTGCACCCACACCTTTTATAGCTTCCAATGCCACGATAAGACTCAAAAGTGCCAGCGTAGCTCTCATTGGAGCCGTCGAGCCCGGTGAGATCAACTGTCGCTACAGGGGCAGCACGTACGAGGACGTCAACTACTACACGTGTACCCAGTTAGCCGAGAGGTATGAAATTACGATTGAGAAGTTCTTCATGCTGAACCCGGATCTCGACCCGGATTGCGGGAACATTCAGCCAAATACCGATTATTGCGTTGACGGGTGTAAGTGTTAAACATAAGAAAAAAGGGACCCCCTTTTCTTGCAAGTGACCCCAGAGTATTCGAAAACTTACAGATGAATTATTCGCTTGAACAGTCATCGAACCCGTGAGAGCCACAGACGGGCACTGCGGCCCTCCGAACAACAACGCCACGTGTCTCGGTAATCAATCCGGGCAGTGCTGCAATGCTGAGACCTGGACTTGCGGTAACTCTACGTGAGTTCCCCACAACAGTTCTTGACTTTCTCCCCTTTTTCCCCTATCCCCTTTTTCTCGAAGACATCTTTCTCCGCATGCTAATCGCCTACATCCAGAGCTGACTGCGCCCCTGGCACCTGCTACGAGGGCGCCTGCGTAGGCGACAACATCTATAGCACTGACGGCACCTGCGGCTACGCCTACGGAAACCGGCTCTGCATCGGCAAATGGGGCGACTGCTGCAGCCTGGACGGCGCCTGTGGCACCGGCGTCGACTTTTGCGGCGAAGATGTGTGTCAGTCAGGGAACTGTACCCGGCCGAATATGCCATCCCCGGCTCCTACCCTAGGAAACACGACGGACGGTACGTGTGGAGGGGCCTAGTACTACGTTTGCAATGTGGTGTACGGAAACTGCTGCAACAAAGATGGCGTCTGCGGGTCGCTCCCTTCGGATTGCGGCGCGGGATGGTGAGTTTTCTCCGTTCTTCTCCTATTTCCCGTCCTAGCTGTTACCGCTGTCATCGGACTACGAAGTTGACCTTATCTATAGCCAGCCTCAATTTGGGAATTGTAGCTCTACTACTACATCCTCCACTATGGGCACTAGCACCACCACTGCCACTCGCAGATAATCATTTCGGTATGAAATTCGTAGTGTATTGGCTCAAAGAAGAAAGACAGGTTATATGTTTCCTTGGTAGAATATGCGTTAGAAAAAGGGTCACATTGTCCTCTATTATAATCTTAACCCAAATTGAACTCTACATCTACACTTAACCAGATATCGCCTGCAAACGAGGTGCTTAGTATTTTACAGTATTCTTAAATCAGGTAAACAACCTTCCAACCGTAAAGGGATCGTTTAGGCAGTTACATTAGATGATATAATTAAAAGATAATGCTGACATCTATACAAATGGGATAAGCACGTATAGAACAGATCATTTTTGTCTTTTCCCTCTCGTCCTATCTACTCTTGAGTTCCTAAACAGTTGTCGTTAATGCTAATATTACGCAACTTCTAACTTCCTATATCTAGTTTCCCTAGATCTTCCATTGTCCATATGATTAATGATTAATAATCACTTATTAGGTTCATTGTTACCGGTACCTAAAAGGGTAGAGAGTGTATATAAATGATGTTTACATAGCATAGGAACCTTTAAAATTAGAAGTTTTAAGATCTAAAAATGGCATCTTTTATATTATATACGACTTATAAAATGAGCTATCCCACGTGACTTTTTACCTTATTAAAATTAGCCGCGATCGTTAAATTTAAACATTTTTAAAAGTAATATTTTTTATTTTTAAAATTTAATAAAATAGTTTAATTATACGATATAATACGACTTTAGAAATATTAATATTATTAAATATATTTTTTATTTTATATTATAAATATAAATTTACGATTAAAAATTTATAATCGATAAAAGGAACGGTTATAACGTTATTATAACGTAATAATACGATTATTTAATTTAATTTTATAAAAATAAATAAATGTTTATTTTACGAAATATATTTGATATTTTTATATAATATTTTATTTTATTTATTTAAATTTAGCTTAAAATTTTAAACGATATAATTTTATAAATTTTAAATTACGTAATATATTAAAGCGATATTCTAATATTAATGATTTCGACGTAATTATAATTACGTTATAACTACTTTAAAATATATCGATATTAAAAAAAAAACTAAGATTTATAATAATCGATAAATTTAGAATTATATTTAAAAAAGTATAATTTAATATAATACGTAATTATTAAAAAAGAAGTTTAAATTTTATAAGTTTAAAAATACGAAAAAATGAAATTTAATTATAAGGTATCACGTAATTTCGGAAATAATAATCTAATAACTAAATCCCATTATAATAATATATATACTAATATATTAATTTTATTTTTAAATAAATTAACTTTATATATAACCTAAATTTTATAATAATTATTAAGAAATTATAATTTTAATTATTTAAAGTTATTTATTATAAAAATACTTATTTATTATAAAGTTTTTTATTATTTAAATAAATATATTATCGAAATTAAAATTAATTAATTTATATTTATATATAATCGGTTTTTTCGTTTCGAAAAAATTATAATTAATCTTTTTTAAAATTAATTAATATCGTTAATAAACATTATAAAAATTATAAAATCTTTTATTATTTCGAAATATATAATTTTAATATAAATTACTTAATTATAATATTAAATTAAACTTTATTTATCGATATTAATTAATAATTAATTTAATAAGTTAATTATAAATTAATAAAGTTTTTATAAAAAGGAAAAAAAGATTCGAAATAATAATATTATAAAACGTTTAAATATATCGATATTATTATAACGTATTTAATTATTTTAAATAAAAAGAAATAAAATTATTTGAATATTATTATATTTTGCGATAAAAAAATTAAAGAAATTTTATGTTATTTTGAGATTTTATTCCGAAATAAATAAATAAAAAAAGGATTTTTATAAAACGCTTTTATTATTTTAAACGTATTAAAGAAAATCGTATTTATTATATATAAAAAACGTTAATAATTATATTAGATTTATTATTCGAAACGTTATAAAATATATTAATAATAAAAGAATTATTATACGGAAGTTTTTTTATTTAAATTCGGATTAAATTTCGTATTAACTTAAAACGTTATAATATACGTTAATAACGATAATAAAGTTTATAAAGGATTTAATTTATTTTTATCTTTTGTTATTATTTTGTTATAATAGTTTTAATTTATTAATAAAGCTTTAATTAAGATTTAAGTTCGAATTTTTAAGAAATTCGAACCTTTTTTTTCGAAAGATTTATTATACCTTTTCTTTTTAATTTTAAACTTTTTATTTTTATACGATTTATTTCGATTTATTTTCGAATTTTTAAATAGTTTAAATTAATTTTATAATAGCTTTATTATTACGTAATAAACTAAGGATATAATATTAAAATCGTTTAATTTAACGAAATATATTATTATTTTAAACGTTTTTATTATTTCGAATTTTATGTTTTTTAAAAATATATTTTACTTTTTACGATTAAGTTTTTAATTTAATATCGATTAACCTTATTATTTTACGTAAATTTATCTAAAGTTATTTTCCTTTTTTTAGTTAACGTTAATTAGTTAATTATTATATTAGTTTTATCGACGTTCCTTTTTTTATTTTTTTAACATTTAAGTTTACGGATACCTTTTTTAATTATTTAAATTTAAATTCGTATTATAAAATAATATTATTAATCCGTTCTTTAAGTTATAAAGTTTTTTTTATCTTTTATTATTTTATTTTTATTTTCTTAATGTTTTTTATAACGGCGGTTTAAAGTTTCTTTAAAAGGAATGGCGTTTTTCGATTATATAAATTTCTTTCGACGCGTTATTAATAAAAAAACAAATAATAAAATTATAAATCGATTAATGCCGTTTTCGACGAAAAAATATATCGTTTATCGGAAATAATTAAAACGAATCTATTATATTAAATCGAAATACGTAATTAAAATTAAAATTAATATATTCGGTATTTTTAGAAAATAAAACCGGTTTATATAAGTTTATTAAAACTTTACGCGAATTATTTATTAATTATTAAAATATAAGTATTATATTAAAATGGAAATAAGAAATTAGAAACTTATAATATAAAACTTAAATTACGAAACGATAATAGATTTTTTTTTTTCGTTTATAAAAATTATAAAATTAAATTTTAAAGTTTATTAAAAGAATATATTCGTTAGTTTTTATAGTTTTATATAATTGTTATTAACCGTTATTTCGATCGAAATTATATAAAAAAACTTTATAAAATATAATGTTTTTTTTAGTTATTTATAATTATATTTATAAGAAAATTTATTAATATATAATTAATATTATAATTATATATTAATTCCTCGTTTTAATTTACGATTATTTAATATTAATGAAAAGTTAGTTTTAAATATAAACTCGTTATATATTATTTTAGTTTTTAATATAATATACGATATTAGCATTTTTTTTTCGAGTTATATTATTTTAATTTATTCGGTTATTATATAATTCTTTATTATATTAAAATATAACTAATGAAACTTATTTATAATAAAAAGAAAAAACTAAAAAATAACTTTTTTAAGGAATTTCTCGATACGAAAGTTATTATATTTATTAAATATATCGATATTAAAGTAAAAAAAAACGAAAATATATTAAAGAAAAATTCTAATAGGTTTAATAAACTTTTTTTATAAGAAATAATCGAACGTAATCGTTTTAAAGCGTTTTATTATAAAGATATCTTTATAATAATTATATATTATTTCGTAACGAATAAAATTATTTCGGTTATATTTATTAAATTTACTTATTATAAATGTTTTTATATTAATAACTTTTAAGATTATTTTCTTTTTTATATTTTTTAAAACGTTTTTTTTTTATCTTTTTTTATTAATTATTTCTTTTGTGTTATTTAACGATATTTTCGACGTAAATTATTTAATAAATGTAAAATTTATATTTGAAACGGAAGTTTTATATAGGATAAAATGTTTGTTTTTTCGATAAAAAAAATTTAAATTTAAAATTCCCGTTTTTCGTTATATATAATATAAAGTTATATTTTAAAATAAACTTATATTATATTATAAGCTTAAAAACGATATAAGTTAATAAAGCTTAAATATAAGATTTAAGAAAAAATGGATTCTTAAATTTATTCGAAAAATCGTTATAAATGTTATAAATAATAAGTTAATATTTAAATAAAAATTTAAATAAAACGAACGATTAAACTAATAGCTTTTTTCTAAGAAATACGTTAAATATTATTCGTGATTAAATGATATGTTATAATTTAGAATATTATATATTTTAAAATGTATATTTTAATTAAATCGTTAATTTCGATTTTTAGAATGTTTTTTTAAAAGAAAAAACCGAAGATTACTTATTTCGTTTATTTATATACGTTAATTTAACTTAAGATTTTCGTGTTAAAAAAGATATAATACCTAATAAAGTTTAAGTAAATTTAAAGTCGGATTTTAATATTATAACATTAAAAAAGGAATGAAAAGATTTTAAGCGAAATTAATATTAAATTTAAAGGAATAAAAACAAAACAAAGATATATATATTTACGGATAAAATTAAAACTAAACGAACTTAATATAAACATTAAATCGTAAAGAAATATCGCGAATATTACTTTTATAATCGTTTAATTTAAGATCTTAAGAAATAAAGTAAAGGAAAAAATATAGAAAAATATACGAAACCGGTAATTAATTTTGTTATTTTTAAACGCGCTTAATTAATTAAGTTTCTTTATTATTAACTTAAAAAGATAAATAACGAAAATATATTCTAACGAAAAATTAAGGTTATTAATTTATACGTAATTTTAAATAATAATAAAAAAACTATTAAACGTAATAATATTAAGCTAAAATTATAAGTCGAGTTATTTATAAAAACCGATATTATCGAAGTTATATTTACGTTAAAATATAAGCTTAAATTTAAATTTAAACTTAATCCTTTTTTTATTTTATATAATTAACTTAATATTTTAATTATATTAACGATAAAACCTAAATAATTTATAAATGGATTTTCCGTTATTATTATTTTATTAAAAGAAATGATTATTTTAACGATTATTATTTAAAAAGGAAAAAAACGTATCGAATAATAAAATAAATTTATCGTTTAAAAATATCTTAAATATTCGATAATTAAGTTACGAAATATAAATATATTTAGGAATTATATTTAATTAATTTACGATATTATATTCCGATTATTAATATAAGTAAAGAAAAAACGAATAATTAAATTTAAATAGTTATAACGTATTAATTAATTTATTATATTAATATCGTAAATTAAACTTTTTAAACGATAATTACTAAAAAATCTAAAGTTAAATTTACATAATATATTAATAAAACGTTTAATATAACTTATAACTTAGATTTTATATTATTAAGTAACTTATAATATATATTTCAATCGTAAAATTCTTTTTTTTTATTCTTTTTTAATGTTAAATATTTTCGAATAACCTTTAATTATATATTTAAATATTCCTTATAATAGTATTTAGTTACCTAAGAAACGATTTTAAAGGTAAGATTTATATTATTATATATTTATTATTTTATAAATTTTAACGAACTTTTTAAAAGATCGCTTATATAAAATACTTAAAAATTATATATTTCCGTAAAATATATAAAAGTTAATAAACCTTTATTTTTTCTTTTTATAATTTTATTTTTTTAATTTTAACCTTTTTTAACTTTAAAGTATTTATTTAATTACTTAAAAACTACGAAATAATAAAAATTAATATAATAACGTAATATTTAACTTAAATTAAACCGAATTTTATACGTAAGTTTTATACGATTATAAATATTATTATACGATTTACAAATATTATCGATAATATAAATACTAATAATAATCTTTTTTATTAGAATATAATATATATAATATAATAGGATTTAGTTATTAGATTATTATTTCCGAAGTTACGTAATACCTTATAATTAGATTTTATTTTTTCGTATTTTTAAGCTTATAAAACTTATATTTCTTTTTTAAGAATTACGTATCGTATTAAATTATATTCTTTTAGATATAATTTCGAATTTATCGATTATTACGAATTTTAATCTTTTTTTTAATATCGATATATTTTAGGATAATTATAACGTAATTATAATTACGTCGAAATCATTAATATTAGAATATTATTCTAATATAATTAGCGATTTCTATAGATTATAAACGTTATAACCTTAGTTTTAAGAAAATCGATTTATTTTAATTATTATTAAATAAAAATAAAAATAACGTAAGAATATTTTATCTTTTATTAAATATAGGAATCTTTTTTATTTTAAAGAAACGATATAAGTTAAAAGTTTTTATTTATTCGAAAATGTCGATATTATTTTATAACTTTTAAACCTTTAATAAAACTTTCGTTAAAATTATTATTTCGTATTAATTATCGTTTCGTTTATTAAATAAGTTATTAAATTAATAATACGGTATAATTAACGTTACGAAATAATAATAATTTATTAAAACTTTATAAATTAGAAAAATACTAAATAATTAACGATATAAACTAATTATTAGGAATATTAAAGCCTTAGAAATCCCTTAATTTTAGAAAATTAAAGATATTAAAATTAAAAACTTAGAACTTAGTTATTTAAAATCGAGGATTAATTATATTAAAGTTTTAATGTTTAGTTAAATATTAGAAATATTAGAAAACCTTATTAAAAACTAAAATACTTATCGATTAATTATAAAGAAAATAGTTGTTAAAATATTAAACTTAGCGAATAATAGCTTATATCGCGAATACGTACGTAAAATAAAACCCGTTTATTTTTAATAAAATATCTTTAATTAAAATAATATTTTTATTAATACGCGAATTATATTACGAGTTAATTTCTTTTATATAAAATAACTTAATCGATAAATTTTTATATAAAAAAAAGGAGTTTTTTCTTAATATTTTAACGGAATTTATTTTAATAATTTAGTTTATAATTATCGCAATAAAATTTTTATTCGAAATAATAATTAATAACTTTTAAAAAGCGAAATTTTTTATAAATGCTAAGATTATTATTTTAATCGAAACTTTAGGAAATAAAAAGGTTTTATTTCCTAAAACTTATATAATTTTAAAGAGAAAATGTTTTCGAAAGAAATCGATTTTTATAAAAAGAATTATCTTAAAAGTTGTCCTTATATTTCTTTAAGAAAAAACTCCATTAAAAAACTTATTACTACGATTAATATATCGCTTTTTATTATTATTTTCTCCGGTTATAACTAAAAAAGAATCTTTAAACCTTTCTATTAATGTTATTTAAGTAAATCCTAAACCAGTTCATTTTTTATAAAATAACGAAACTAACTAAAGTTTCTTTAATTAATATTATTTCTTTTATAATACCTTAAAACGCTTAACTTTTAATAATAATAATATCTATTTTAAACGTTATTATTCCTATTAATTAGAATCCTAATTTATCGATTAATATAATTATTAATAACCTAAATATTATAGAAACTATAAGATCGTTTTTATTTTAATTAATATAATATCTTAAATATTATATTAATTATAATAGAGATTTTAATCGATTATTAATTATAAACGAGCCTTTAATCCCTAATAATTATAATGTTAAAGCCGAAAGTTATAAGATCCTTTATTATTTTATTTTTACTTATTTACTAAAATATAATAATATTTATAAACTAATATATATATTATAATATTTACTAGTTAATTACGATAAATACCTATTATTAATTAATATAAAATCGATTAGTTTATATACGTTATTAATAGTTATATATAATATCGATTAATTATTTAAATTTCTAATTACTTATAATATTTTTAAATATTTAATTAAGTTATTAATTATTAGATATTAATTACGAAATATTAACCGTATAATATTAATTACGTATATAAAATATTAGTTATTATATTAATTATTAATCTAATTAAGTTATTAGTTAAAATATATAAATTTAAATATTAATTATTTAGGAGATTAATTATTTTCGATGTTAATAAAGCGATTAAAATATTAATAATCTAAGATATTTATTATTTATAATATTAAGAAAGGTAGTTAAAATATAGTTATTCGGATATTAGTTATTTATAACGTTAAATACGATTAAGATATAATCTTTTAAGATATTTATATTTTAAAATAAAAATTTAAAACAATAATTTTAAACGATAATTATATATAAGGTAATATAAGATATAAAGAGATATTATATATAAATAAAAGTTACGTATAAAGAAAAGGTTATTAATATAAACGTTTCGATGCGATTTTTTCTTTTCTTTATAATTAATTAACTTACGATTAAAGGTTTAATTTATAAGTTCTATCTATTTATTTTGATTTTTCTTTTATATAGTTACGATTCGATAAATCGAATTATAACTATAAAGGAAAATTATAATAGGATTTAGTTACCGGATTATTATTTCCGGAATTATATAATACCTTATAATTAAATTTTATCTTTTCGTATTTTTAAACTTATAAAACTTAAATTTCTTTTTTAAGAATTACGTATTATATTAAATTACATTTTCTTAGATATAGCTTCGAATTTATCGATTATTACGAATCTTAATCTTTTTTTTAATATCGATATATTTTAAGATAGTTATAACGTAACTATAATTACGTTAAAATCATTAATATTAAAATATCGTTCTAATATAATAATTTTAAATATTTCCTTATTTTAAAATATCTAAGATAAATATCTTTAATCCATTTTTATTATTAAGATATTTCCGTTATTTAATTTAACATAATTTAATATAATATTTATAATAATATTTTATTTAATTATTTATTATATATAAATAATTAAATTAATATCTTTTACGTTTATTTATAAGCGTTTTTAATATAATTTATAAATATTATTATTTATAATAAAAATGTATATTAAATAACGATATTCCTAATAATATTTTAGCTTATAAATATATGATAACGCTAACGGAATTATATTATTTAATGAATTATTAATGATATAATATTTTCGTTTAATCGAAAAATAAATTCTTTGCTTTTTAACGATATTAAAATCGAAAAATAAACTTTGGTTTCGTAATTAACTTTTAAAATAAAATTAATCTTTATTAAAATCTCTTATTTTTTTACGTAAATTAACGTTATTTTTATTGCGTTTCTTTTTTAATATTATTAATTTTAGTTTATTTTTTATAGTTTTTATATTATAAAATAACTTTTTATTATTAATTAATCGATAAGATTTATATGATATATTATTTTTTAAATATTTAAAAAATGGCTTATTTATTTATTAGGTTTTAAAGGTTAATAATAATTAATATTATATTAATTATAAATAGAACTTTTCGAAAATAAATAATTAACTTAAATTTTAGGTTATAATTTTTAGGTTTTAGTTTAAATATATTTAGCGCTTTTTTAATCGCTTAGTTTTAATTTCCTTTATATAATTTACGAATCCGTTTCTAACCGTATAACGATATATATTAAAGGTTAAAACGTAATATATAACCTAAAAAACAAATATTTAAATAAATGTTTAATATTAAGCGATTTATAATATATCGATTTAATTATTTATTAGAAATATAATTAATATTAACTTACGTTTAAAATAGGAAATTACGTTTAATTAACGTAAAAAAATAATCTAAAGAAAAATAAAAGTGCTTTTTAATAATTAATTTAAGATTTTAGATTATTTCGAATAATAAGAAAATTCTAAGCTTTTTTTACGAATAAACCTTAACTTTTAACTTTTTATAAATATTATTATTTTAAAATTAAAAACCTAAAAAGCTAATTAAACTTAACGCGTTTATATTTTTTTTAAAATATAAGTTTATAATAAAAAAGTTGTTTTATAAATCTAAAAATGAAATTATATAAAACTTAATAACCGATTTATTTATTTATTTCCTTTTTTTAATATAGGAATTATTTTAACTTTTTTAAGATTAATTAAAGAAATAATTTTATTTATTATTAAGATTTAATAAAAACCGATAATAACGCTAGGTATTTAAATGAAAAACCCATTAACTTTTATAATAATTTTTTATATTAAATAATTTATTAAACGGATTCCTTTATAACTTTTAAATAATAAAGATACTAAAGTTTAATATTTTTAGATTTCTTAATAATAATATTATTATTATATTTTTCACTTTTTAGATATTATATTATATATAATATATTTAATATAAGTTATTTACTTAAGTAAATATTAATTGATATTAATAATGAGGTTTATATATTAGTTATTAAGTTATTTTATTTATACGTTATTATTAATTTTAACGAGCGTTTTTTTAAATAACGTTTTAATTCGAATCGGTTTTTAGTTATTAAATTTTAAATTAAGCTTATTATTTTTATCGTTAAATATATATATATATTTGCGATTTTAACTCTTTTAGGTCCTTTTTTAATTAAGGATTTACTTTTAAAAGTTTTCGATTCTTAGGTTTAATTTTCCTTATATTAAATCTTAAGGCTTTCTTTTTATCGTAAAATAATAAACTAAACGCGCGTTATATACGACTAATATTTTAGTTATTTCGTTTTTTTATAAGGTATTATACGTTTTATACGACGTATTTTCCTTAATAAACCGTATAGTTTCTAAATATAAAGGTATTAATTTTAATAAAATAATTTTGTAAATTATATTTTTCGATATAAATACCATATATTTTTATCGCTTTATATTAAATTCTTATATAATTATATTTCTAATATTAAAACCTTTATTTTAATTAACTTTTTTTATTATATAATTCGCATTAAAACATTTACTTTTATTAAATAAGTTTTTCGACGTTAATTTTATTAATATTTCTTAGGTTTTTAAATTTAATAATAATAAATAATATAAATTTCGTAAAAGACTTTCTTAAAATTTATTTTATATATTTAATTTTTACGTTTAAAATAAATAGCTTATTATTTAACGTTTATTATTTATATTTAAATTATCTTTATATTTAGGTTATTATTTTTATATCGTTTATTTAAAATCTTTTAATTTTTAACTTTAATAATAAAATTAAAAAAAATCAATTAAAAACGTTATTTAATTTATTTAATAAATAAATGTTTAATTACTTTAAAAATAACGTTATTTTAGTTATTAAAAACGTTTAAAATAACTTTAATATACGAAAAGTCGTTATATATAGTAAGGTTTTTCGTATTATTTTATAATATAAAATTAAAAATATAAAACTAAAAAAACTAATATTTCGTTATAAGTTAAAACTTTTTATAACTTAAGAAAATAAATTAGCATTTTAAATAATTATTTAAGCCTTTTTAATTAATTTATTTATTTATAAAATAATAAGGGAATTTACGTAATAAATATTTAATATTAATAACGATAACGTACGATTCGGAAAGAATTAAATACGACGTTTTTTATATCGATATTTTTATCTAAAAACCTAAAAGAAACGCCGTATTAATTCCCAATATATTTACGATATAACGACCGAAAAATTTAAATTATTTAATAAGGTAAAATTATATATTAAAATCTTTTCGTAAATATTTATAATTAATGTTAAATGGTTTATATATAAAAGTAACTTAAATATAAATAATAAACGTTAATAATATTTCGTTTCGAATATTTTCGAATTTTTCCGTATTTATTAAATTTATATAGATTTCGTATATAAGAATCTCGTATATTAAAAACTATATCGATATTTCGTTTCTTATTTTATAAATTTAATCCTTTATAAACTATTTTAGAATTTCTATTATTTTAGTTATAATTATTTTAACGTTAAAGTTTCCGCTTTTAAATTAGTTAAAAAATGCCACCTTTATATTTATTATATATTTATTATTATTTTATTTAATAATATAATCGATATAAACGTTTAAGTTATAAAGTTTTATATATTATATATATTTATCGTTAAATCTTTAACGGTTATCGTAATATATAAAAGTATAATAAATATATAGTTTTTCGTTTCGTTATTTTTAATTTCTTTTATTATAATTATAATCCTTTTATTTATTTCGGTTATTTTTTAAGCTATTATCTTAGCTTCATTTTTATTTTTTATATTTTCTTATAATTCTTTTTATAACTTAACGTTAATATATTTTATATTATTTTTAATTTTATTTAAAGTAAATAATATAATATTTATAACTTTTTTAACTTTATTTTAAATAATATTTAAGGTTTTTTAAATGGATTAAATATTAAATATATTTTATATTTTTGGGATTAAAGATAAAATTCTTAGAATTATCGATTTAATTACCTAAATATATTAATAAAAACAGGTTAATTTTAGGTTTATTTTATATAAAAGAAAACGTTTCGAAAATATTTATTAATATATATAATATATTTCGATCGGTTATATTTTTACCTAAAACCATAAAATTACCATAGTAACTTTTAAACGCGTTAAGCGATACGTTATATATTAAGTTTAATTAATCTTTTAAAATTATATTTAAATTTTTAATTTTTATAAATTTTTAAATTATATTTAATATTAAAAATATATTAGATAATTTTCCTTTCTTTCTTTTTTCCTTTTATATCGTTTATTTAAATAATTTCTTTATTTTAAGATTTACTAAATTTAATATCGCTTTTTTAATTTAATATCGCCTTTTATATTAATATTTTATCGTTTTTTTAGTTTATAATCGCTTTTTAAATTTAATATCGTTTTTTACTTTACTTTTTTATTATTTTCCCGATTTATTATCGTTTTCTTAATTTATTATTATCTTTATAATTTATTTAGTATAAATCACTTTATTATAAAAGTAAATATATAAAAAGATATAAATTATAAATAACGTTATTTATAAAGAATTTATAAAATATTATATATTTAAATATATATATTTGTTTTTCTTTTTTTTCTTTTTATTTTTCTAGTTTAGTTATTTAGGTTATAAATAGCTATTATAAAATAAAAGCTTTAAAAGCTTTTATTAATTTAATAAAAAATTCTAATATACGAAATAAAGTTTCTTTATTTTTTTATAAAACTTTATTAAATTAATATATAATCTTTTATTTAGTATTTATGTTTTTAAAGCTTTAATTAATTCTATTTAAATCTACGTTTAGTTTAAAATAATAATAAAAATAAATTATATATCGTATTACCGTTATTTAGGTATTCGTTTTTATCTTTTAAGCTTTAAAAACGATTTCGTCGTTACGCGTTTAAAGATTTAAGCCGTGAAATATAATAATATATTAAAAAAATCCTCGAAATTATTTATAAATAACCTAAAATAATAATATCTTATTAAAATATTAAAATAGAAAAGATTTTTAAAGTTATTTATTTAAATTTAAATTTACGATTATCGGTTATTAATTTATTTAAATTAAAATTAAAAATAAAATAATAACGATTATAATAATAATAAAAACTTTTTTCTTTTTATTTTTTTTTAATCGATTTTATATCGTTCGTTTTATAAAAATTATTAAGCCTTAAAAACCATAGTTAATCTTAGATAAAAATAAAACGACAAAGGTATCGTATCGATTAAAACGTATATAAATGATCGCTTATATTATATTTAATAATATTTCGCGAATTTAACTTATAAAAGCTTTTTAAATTCGAGTTACTTTAATATTATCGATTATAAATAATAATATTTTAACCGGCGAATATTTCTATTATTAATTTATGATTAATTCGTTTAAAATCGTAGCTTTAACGTTAACGTTATATCATTTTATTAATTCGAAACGATTAAATCGTTTTTTAAGGTATATTTATCGTTTTATAACGATAATTTTAAAAAACATAATATATAATTTAACTAATACGTTTAAAATTAAGTTTATTTCTTTAAACTTTTCTATATATAAAATATTTAATTATTATAAATATAAGTTATATTAAATTTTAAAGGTATTTATATTTTTTTAATATCGTATTATTAAAAGTTTTTAATATTTATTTAGAAATTATATAATTTCTTATATATTCGATATTAAGTTTTAATTAAGATTTTTATCCGAAATTACTTTACGTTTATTTATAATATTAATATAATTATATTAATTTAAACTTTATAATTAAAAAATAACTAAAATAACGTAATCGTTTAATAAAGTTATTAAACGTTATAATTATAAAATATATATACTTTTAATTTAAAATTATAAAAACTTAGTTTATTTAAATTAAATATAATTAAATTTCTAAATATTATATCGATAATCACTTATATATATTATAATTTATCGTTTAATAACTTTTATATAATTATTACGTTAATTATAATAAAAACTAAATAAGGTTTTATTATCGAAATAACTAAAATCTAGTTTTTAATAAATATGAAAATATTTATTAATAAAAGCTAAATAAGAATTATTAACGTAATTTTTTAAGCTTTTAGAAATATCGAATATCGAATATTATATAATTTTATTATTTTTATAAAAATAAACTTTAAAAGTAAAGTTAATTTAATTTACATTAATTAATAATTGTTAAAATAAAAACTGAAATATATATATATATTATTTAATTTATAAATTAAAAAGATTATTAATAAGTTTTTATAAACTTATTATTATAAATAATTATATTTAAATATTAACTTAGTTTGAATATTTAATGATATTTTATAAAGCTTTTATATTTTATAAAATATTTAATAATATATATAGGTTTAAAACGAATGATATAAATGTTTTAAGTTAATTTATAATAATATAATATTATTATTTTATTTTATTAACCTTAGAATAAACTATATATTATAGTTTAAATTTAATGGTTTTTTATATTTTTCGAACACGTATAAATATTAATATTAATTTCGAAGTTTAGCTATTAAAAAGTAAATTAACGCGTAATTAACTTTTTATTTATTTGCGATTAATTATATATAAATATTATATAATAATATATAAGATATAATAAAGAAAATAAACTAATATATTATGGAAATTAAATAATAAAACCATAGTTTAATTTAATATCTTGTTTTTTATATATTATAAATATAAACTTAATACGTATAAATCTTATAATATTTATA